>ML997829.1:865072-898673 GCA_010365825.1 Otus sunia | reverse complement strand
TAAATACCTGCGGGTCAGCACCCTGGGACAGTGACAGCACAAGGGATAATGGTTTTAAACTGAAAGATTTAGATTTAGATCAGATCTAAGGAAGAAATTCTTCCCTGTGAGGGTGGTGAGGCCCTGGCACAGGTTGCCCAGAGAAGCTGTGGCTGCCCCCTCCCTGGGAGGGTTCAAGGCCAGGTTGGACGGGGCTTTGGGCAACCTGGGCTGGTGGAAGGTGTCCCTGCCCATGGCAGGGGGTGGCACTGGGTGGGCTTTAAGGTCCCTTCCAACCCAAACCAGTCTGTGACCCCCCAGGGCACTCACCATGATGGGCACCACGCAGCAGGTCCTGCCCAGCCAGACAGGGGTGGCCAAGGGACCAGGCTGCTGGGTGCCCCCCAACCCTCCCGGAGGAAAACCGTCACCTCCTCCCTATTTACCGAGGGCAAACAGAGTCTACGAGGCCGTGTCCCTGCCACGGGCATTGTGAGGGATCAGCTTTCAGCAGACAAAGAGAAGGAGAAGCAAAAAGAAAGGCAGAAAGCAGCAAGTTCCTCCTTGCCAAACCAGCCGGGCAGACCGGTTCTTTTTTTAGCTGTTTTGTGACTGAAGGAACTTCCAAGAAAAGAAAGAAGAAAAAAAAAGCCCAACATTTTGATTGAGATTACCAGTAAGCGAAAATAGTTTAAGGGCCAAGGATGTAGCCTCAAAGGACTGTCAAATATTGGGGGGCAGAGTGTGAATCTAAACCTAGACGATTTGCAATAAAAAATAAAAATCGTTTTTTAAAAAAATAGGGAAGAGTTTCAAATTGCAGAAATGCGGGGCAAGGTGCCCTAAGTGGCAGGAACTGGGGCCACCCGAGGCTGAGCCCCGTCCCGAACTCCTGCCACGTGCGATTCAACAAAAAACAACTGGCAGGGGGATGCTGGGGCGAGGGCTGGGCCCCAGAACCTTACCTGGGGGGGCTGCCTCCCCCCAGGCGCTCGGGGAGGGGAGCATTGGCCCTCCGAGACTGGAATGAAATATATGACAGATGGTTTAAAAAAAAGCAATTATCAAAGGGGAAGATTTTGGAACATATCCTTTGAAATAAAAATTTGTTTAGCATTTTTAGCAGCTGAAATAATTTTCAGAACATCTGATGAGAGATTTAAGTGCTTCATTTCCTCCTCTCACTCGCCAAGCCATCCGTTTGAAGATTGTCTGTGGCACATCTAGTTCTCTGTTTTATTGCTATTGGTATTTTTCATTGGATAATGGTAGAATTAGAGATCAATGGAAGAGAGGTATGAACCACAATATTCCCGTCCGTTTGAATGTGCGGGTGCTTTTGAAATGCTCCGCGGCTTTGCAGAAGATGGAAGAAACGTATTCTGTGATTCTTTAAATACAACTACATGAAAGTATGTCTTATTACATCTTTCCTTTCTTCCCCACCTTTCTCTGTTCTTCTGTTCTTCCTTGACAAGAAAAAAAAAAAAAAAGAAAGAAAAGGGAATGAGCTGTCTCCCTTGTCCGTTATCCATAGGATGTGCCAGATCACTGGAAAAATTAATAAGATCACGTACCTAAAGGTGAGAAAGTACCTTTCCATCCCAGCTGCCCTGCAACGCAGCGGAACCTCTCTCTGAGCTCTAAGATGGGATCTGCCTTTAAAGGCCAGAGAAGAAAAACTACCACTTCATTATCTAAATGTTAAGGGCAGATCGCAGCTAAAAATCCGCGATTTCTTTCTAGCTTGAGCGTGTTCATTTTCAATTTCAGAATTTCCAGCCCTTTCCTTTGCGGGCTCCCGCTGGAGTGGGAGCCGCGCTGGCGCTGCTGCCTCGCCACCCGGCGTTAAATCCACCAGACCCACCTGCAGCTGCCGCTCGGGGTGATCAGTGGCTGGAGATCAGTGCAATAACCATTCCTCTCTTCAGGAGATCCTTCTTCAAATTGAGAATTTTTGACGGAATCCGTGCTAGTTTTTAAGGATTAAGGTAAAAAGAAAGGAGGCGAGTTTCTGTACGCTGCGCTCACCCAACGCTGATTGTCAGCATTTTCTGAAACTCAGGACTAATTGATAAAGTGTCCTGGTGTTTGAAAACTGCTCCAAAATATTCCGGTTTGCACAAGGAATTTGGATCGTAAAGAGTGAATTGAAGAGTATAGCCTCAAATAGTTTCCACCAAAGCAGATCTTGAGTGATGAGGAAGACTTCCAGGTACCCACATAACCCAACCATGGGCAAGGGTCGACTCATGGGTTACAGCTTCTGGACTCAGAGTACAAGTAATATTCACAACAACATATTCAGTAATAAAAAACGCGCGGCAGCAGTCGGCACTTCTCCCTGAATTCAGATTCAGGCCCTACGTAAACAATAGCCCCAAAATTCAAGCGGAGCTCCCAGCTGCTGTGGGTTTTCTGCCCCGTAGATGGTGGCCGCCTTCCCCAGGGCGCCCACACAGCGGCCGGCAGAACTCGGCAGCGGTGTCGGCAGCGGCGGACGCGAGATCCCGCCGAGGGCGCTGGGCGCGGGCAGGAGGCGCCTCGCTTCCCCTGGGCGGTCAACCCCCACGCAACGCCCGGAGATGCTGCACGTTCGATGGGATGAGTCTCGGAAAAAGAGGATAACAAGGCCCTGAACGGGATTAAAGAAGTTCGCTGCTTCTGGTGCGAATTTGGAGGAGAAATGCACTCTAATCTTCCACCGAAGGGGAGATTCAAGGCCTTTAAGTCTCTTAAACCGTGTTTGTTAGGGCTGAGCCGTGAACTTCCCTCCAGCTCTGCGGCTCCTTCCGGCGGAGGGGGCGAGGGGAGGGACAAGCGCTGCCAAACCAGAGGGGACGGGGGGCTCTGTGCCCAGGCACCGCTACCCGGGCTGGGGCATCCTTCAGGACAGCCCTCAGCAGGGAATCACCGCACCCCCCATCTGCACCTGGGGTGCCTGGGGCTCCTCCTCCCCCCAGCCTCGGCACCGTCCCCACCTCGAAGCCACAGCAGCACCCGCAGGCGGCAGACGGGGAATTACCACCCAAAAAAAGGGGGTACACAAAGGTAAGGAAAAACACATCGAACCTCAGTCCCGTCCCTGGGAACCGAGTGGTCTGATGTGGGCAGCTGCAAAAGCTTCTCTTTTTATGGAAAAAGAAGGATAACTAACCTTAGGGCTAATTACAACTGAGAGGCTAAGAACATGCATTTTGAATTTTCAGTGTAGCGAGATCTACACTGAAGGATTTTGGTTTTATTATTATTTTTACAGCGTAGACCTGAGTAGAAAAAAATCCCAAATGTCATCGGGCGGATCTAAGCACCAGGGAAATACAAGCGGAATCCAAGCGGATCACAAACTCACAGCTTTTTTTCTTTTTTCTTTTTTTGAGAAATACCGTGTGGGAATGAGAAAGCCATGGTGAGAAAGTGTGCGACGTCGACCGGGGTTTGCTCTGAGAGGTGCGGCGGTGCTGGGGGTGGCTGCCCTCGGGGCACGAGCCTGCTCGTGCTGACCCTCCGGAGGAAATCACACCGAGACCTCCTCGCTCCCGGCTACAGCGCATGCGATAGGAATTCATCTCCCTGGCCTGAGAAAAACAATTTTTCCTGAACTCCTGCCGTCTCCCCGGGGCGTCCCCCCGCCGTGCGGCGGGTCAGGATGCGGGGGAGCCCGCAGGAAGCCCGTTCCCTGGCTGGCGGCAGGCGCAGCCCCACGGTGCCGGGGAAACGTGTGAGAGAAATGAAGCGAGTGCTTTCAGGGGAAAACGGAGGAAACGCCGCGCCGGAGTCAGAGGGATGATTTAGCAATAACTGAAACGCAGCCATCGGCAGCTTGGGGGATGTTTTTCATTCTCGCACTCCCTAAGAAAGGTGCTAATTTTCCCGGGTGGACATTGCCCAGGGCTCTGCGACGGGTGGGGGTCAGGGCCACGACACACAGGTACATCACAGCAAGGGCGCTGCTAGAAAAAAAGCAAATCCATGTTTTTTCCCTGGTTTTGGTTAGCTGGAAGTCAGCGCAAGGGCAGCAAGGAGGGGTACGGCACAGGAGTCGGTGCACTGGCTTTGGTTGAAGGACTCGTTCGATGTTGCCTCTGCTCAGGCAGAGCTGAGCAGCCCCGGCACCGCAGAGCTCGGTGCTCGCTGCCTCTGTCCCAGCTGAACAAACCACTCCAGTGCTGGGGATCCAGGGTCCTCCCTGGGAAAAACTTAATACAGTCTTGGGGCAACTTCCCCAGTCTGACACTTTTTTTTTTTTTTTTTTTTGATAGGACTCTGATGTAGGCAAATCTGTGGTTTCGTAGGACTGAGATAAACTAAAATAAACATGATTTAATCAAGGAGACTCAGCCATGAAAGATGAGTGCGAAGGGGGGTGGTGTTTGGGAGTACACTAAATCTTTACGGACTTTGCTGTGCAGCTACAGGGGGACCAAAACACACAGAGATGTGAATCACTCCAGGGGCATGAGGTTCTCATTTAAAGTCTTCATGCCTGTCGTCTTTCTCTTTTAATTTTTTATTTATTTTTTTTTCTGCAATAAAGACCGAAATGACTGTCTTCATCTATTTCAATCATAGATTTTTCTGATTAGACCCCCAAGGAAAATGAAAGATGCATCGGGCATCTAAGTGTGACTCGTGTTTCCCTCACCAGAGCGCTGCAGATGTGTGTGTTCTGCAGATACTCTGTTTGAAACCAGGGGAGTCTGGAAAAACGCTTCTGCCATCTGGCCAGGAGGGTGCCCAGCCTTCACAGGACTTTCCCAGGAAGTTTTAAGGCTCAGACTCTACTTTCCTTTGAACCTGATATTCCTGGTAAGTTTGAGTGGGAAAGTGCATTTGATGAGCGGTGCCGTAGCTGCTGCAGACACGGTATTTAGGAATCACAGAATCACAGAGTCATCTCAGTTGGGAAAGACCTTGAAGACCATCCAGTCCGACCATGGAAACAGGTAGTTAGGAAATAAGCAGTTTGGCACCAAGCCTGGGCCTCGTGGGCTGGCTGAGGAGCCTCAGCAGGGCCGGAGGCACGAGGGGCTGCACCGGCCGCCCCCCAGCACTGAGCTGTAGCCAGGGCTTGTTTTCTTCATCCACCAGAAACTCCTGGGACATGGTGAGCATCAAAGAAAGCTCCTTATTTCAGTGACCTGCTGTAGGGGATGGAGTGGGGCAGCATCTCCTAAGGGAGCCCTTATTACTGATTTCTTCATAACTTCCTTTGCACGTTTCTTATTTGTAGGTATCAGGGAGGTACCTGCTTCTCATCCAGGACAACACCAGTCACTTCGGAAGCCTCCACCCTCACGTGTGGGGGGCCACTACGGCCACTGCTCACACAGGGTAGCACCTCAAAAGGCAGAGAAGCTGCTCACGGCACTGTCCTGCAGGAAACATTTCCAGGCTCGGACACAATATGACAGGAGAATATTGAATATAGGATAATATACAATATTATCTTGAAAAAAAAGTCTGCCTTTAATGGCAGTGGAGGATTGCCTCCTGGAAGGCCGCAGCTGTGCTGTGACAAGTAGAGGTGGCACAGACCCAGGTACACACCTCCAACTCGAGCAGCCTGAGACATGAACTGTCCCATTTTGCAAAGGTTTACTGGCTTCTAATGTCCTCCTTGTCCACAGCACTTTGAATTAAAAATGGAAATGCTATTAAGCAGGGAAGTAGTGCTGTTGCACATTAGTTTGTTGATAGGGGAGAACCTGTTGAATTTTCTTCGTTCCTGCATGGTGCAGGACAGTGTATTCCTCTTCCTTGGGGTCCAAGGAGTTTATGTGCTGTTGAGATGAAGGGACAGGAGGCACAGTGCTCCACCAGGCAAAAAAAGTGTGTTGTACCCCATTCCTGAATATACTCAGAGCCCCTCGCATTGCTGCGGCCCTGCCAACACCCCTCGACCCACGGTGACCGTGGGGAAGCATCAAGGCGGGACGGGGTGGGTGCACCCCCTTAAGAGGTTTTACCCCCTTTTCACTTGTCACTTCTCAGCAAGACACTTTGAGATTTGCCAATGGCAGGACGGGCTTCTTCACCAAGAGCCTCCCATTCGGACACGGCTGCCCCCCCCACTGCCCTCCGGCACCGCAGTGGGGACCTACCGGCAGTGTTACAGGCCGGCTGCCTCAGCTGACCAGCATCTCCCAGTACCAGCCCCAGGCTGTGGGTCCTGCAGCCTCCCCAGAGCCAGGCAGGGTGGCCCTGGGGGGAAGCAGCCAGCGTTTCCACCTGAGACAACAGCCACGGCCAGAAAACAAGAGGGTTTGCTCACGTAAGAGGAACTGTTAGGCTGAAAGCAGGGCACCTGGTGAGAAAGCTGAAAGCTAGTGCCTGGTGTAGGGCTTCCTACGTCCAAGAACTACCTTACACTAAAAAATAAAACAGTCTACGAAGAAAATTCACTGAGTTGAGCCAATATGAGCGATTTGGGATAAGTGAGTCCAAGGAGATGAAGCATGTTTAATGTAATTACACATCCACTTCTTGTGATGTACGAGCATGCGAGGCATTACTAATCCCCACACAGATACCTGCAGGGAGGACGATCACGAACAGCTGTTTGGACAACAAGAAATGAACCACAGAAACTCCCGGTTCGGCAGGCTTTCGGGAGTCAGAGCTTGTCCGGTAAGTGCAAGATTTACAAGGAATTAAACAGCGCTCCATGAGAAAGTACATTAGTTTCTTATATAAATCGCACTGCCAACTCATTTATTATTGTAATAACCTTCAGCGTTTCCATTATTGGAGAGGACTTCTCCTGAAATGAAAAATGACTTCCCTAACTCGGCGCATGGAACTTGCCGTCAGACCCGGTTTGGCTTCTTATTTCAGATGGCATGAAAGAAGACATGAAGCCTTACGCCCAAAGCGCGCTATTGATTGCAAACTAATGCGTTGTGTGAGTTTATTGTGTATTGGGGAGTTAATAAATAAGAGAGATAATAATGCAAACAGTATCTCTCCTCTTGGCTTACGCAGGAAATCTCCTACTTGGTGGCTGCTGAGGACAGTTAAGCTGCCAGCACCGTTGTTTACATGTGGCCCATTTAATTATGAGAACCTATAAGCTCTTTACCGTCATATTACAGTACTTTAATAACCTATATTTTATTTACACCTAGTTTCCAAGTTTATTACACTTATTATCAAGCATTCACTTAAGAGAATAATTAGAATGACTTCTGTGGATTTTCGGGGCTTGTGGAAAGCCAACGATGAGGAGCAGCTGCTTCGCGCTGCCCCAGACCGACGGGACCGCTGGCAACGCTCCTGCCGCGGCCTCTCAGAGCACTGGGGGAAACCTCCCTGTCACCAAGGGCTGGCAGCAAAGGAGGGGACCGTCCAAACTATATATCAGTGCACACTGAATGCATGGGTCGAGAGATTGTCTCAAGTCCCAGGATTTGACCCTCTGGGTGTCTCTGTCACTTCCCATGAGGGAAACAGGACAAGGGTGGAGTATTTGTACACATGTACCACAAAGAGAGTGGGGGCCCTGAGGACTGAGTGCAGTGGCACTGGGGTCAGACTATCCCATACAGTCCCACCACAGGTGTGTCGGGAGGCTTTTTCATGACTGCATTATAAAACACCTCCAAGATGGCCATTTCTGAATGGGAGCCAAAGAGCAGGAGGGGCCCCGGCACCCAGGAAGAGCTTTCTGACACGTTGGGATGCCTGCCTTGGACTGGCTTCATGTCCCCAGCCAGCACCGCGGGAGCCCTCGCCCGGGGAGGGCGTAGCCTTTCCAGCATTGTTAAAGGGGGTTTGGAGTGTACGAACCACAGAAATTAAGTTAGGGGCGCTCCGAAATATGGATCTGTCAGGTATGACAACTTGCCATGGCAAACACGTCCCTGTGGCCAGAAAAATCCCCCGCGGGGGTTCTTCAATGCCTGGACTTATTCAAGATGCAGGCCTATGGCTGACCATCCGCTTGAACCCAATCACGTATATCACAACCACTTGGTGTCGTGACAGGACCATGCTCCCCCCTGCAGCGCGCGGGCCGGGACCCAGCCCTGAAGCTCATGAAGAGTCGGAGCCCCGACTCAGGGACGTGGCTGGGCGGGTACAGGCACCCCGGCAGCCCTCCGGTGAGCGCACAGCACCTCCGACACCGTCACCCCCCCTCGATGGTGCATTTCGCCGCTGCTAACAAAAGCACACCCATAGCCGAGCCACACTCTGCCCTAAGCATGCGCGGGCAGGCCACAGCGTTTTTTCCACCGTTGCTGTCCGAGCGCGCTGTAAGCGGCAGATATAGGTCAGGGAACCATTAGACCGGAGAGAAATCAGAATTCAGATTGGTTTTCAAGACAGATCTGATCAGTTTAGATAAACCCAAAATCTAGCCACGTTTGTATAAACAACTCAGACGTAATTATTTTCAAACTATTGGCCAATGTACATGTTGCCATGTGTGTCCTGCTTTCAGGAATTAATGTCTTTTACTCATAAGCCACCTACTGCTGTTTACTTTATTAATGACATTCTGGTCATCTCTCCTGAGGGCAGTAAATGAAAGCTAAATTTGGCTCACTGTCTTCATTTCAATGATTTAGTCTATCAGGCACTGACTTTTTATAAAGCTGCACTAAATGTGGACAAATATAAAGAGAATTATTGTTTACTGCTAATGAGCAATCATGTGGCAATAGCTCTGTTTTGCTGCAGAAATGAAGAGAATTTTCCATTGTTCTTTCCCAAAGGCAGCGCTGGTGTTAGACGTGGCTGATGGCTCTTAGTCACGACCTCCGGTAACCACCGCAGAGAGCAGCCCTCACCCCACACATGTTGCAAAAGACCCAGAACCACCCATCGAGATGTTTTGGGGAGGCTGGATAGTTTCACTATGAGCAAAAATGAATGAGTCCTCCTAAAAGAAAACATATTGACATCCACTAAACAGGTCACTGCTACACTCGACGTGATAATACATTTCTTAAACGATACATTTTCCCTGGTCCTTTAGATGTTCGATAATGCGCGGACCACCCAAGTTAATTTAATGCAAATGTAATTTAACAGATTCCTTGTGTATGTTCTTCGAAATGTCTCCAGCTTCTTGCACCGCATCCATCTAAAAAGGAGCAGGATTTTAACGCTAGCTCAGTACTTTAAAGACGGGGTTGAAACGTACAGTAAAAACTTATTATTTCCACAGACACACGCTCCTCAGGGATGAGCTGGCAGTCAGATCCCTGCAGCCTCCCCCCACCACTGCTGCACGGGGATCCCTTCCCCGGGGACAGCGATGCAGCCCCGGGGCCGGGAGCGGTGGCAGGGACCCGCGTGGGTCCCCCAGCGAGGGGCGGACATTGCGGAGGGGTGAGAAAAGGCAGCACCGACACCGGCTTCCATCAGCTTTTTGCATCGGACGGCGAAAGAAAAGAAACCACGCTGCCATTCAGGGGGCGCAGGCGGCGCCTCGTGGCACGTGTCTCCCAGCCGGGGACATTTTCCAGCAGTGTTAAACTTCTGGTTGTCTCAGAGAGAGCGAAAGCAGGTGGGCAGGATCCCCTCTGGCCAGGCATGCCCCGAGGGCATCCCGTGGGACCCAGGGCTGGGCACCCTCAGGATGCTGAAGCACCCAGAAGCCAGGCAGCAAGGAGCAGCAGGCAAATGACAGCAACATTTTTACTTTACACAATGGAAACCAACTTGACTCACCAGACCAAACATTTCAGCTCAAATAATGATTCCCATTAAAGAAATGACAACCCTGCCTTATAATGTGTGGGGTATAAAGAAAGGCATTTATAGTACGGGAAACTAATTGGTTTAGGAATCAAATTTGAAAAATGCAACATCTTCATACAGCAGTGGGAGTGCAAACACTCCTATTTTAATGAGCTTCCTCTAAAGGAGGCTAATGTGTAATATTTCTCTGTATGAGTTTGCATTAGAAATCTGCTGAGATGGGAATACTCATTACCTGCTACTATCTGAGCTTTGCACAAAAATATTGGCTTCTCCTGAGTAACCTGACGCGATTATCAATGGCTTGGGGAAGGCATCGTCTGATCGAGGCCCGAAACAACCGTCGTGATACGCAGGTGTGCGGGGAAATTTTTTGCAAAGATGCGATGACTTCTTAGAAACTACGCACGATGAATATTAAACGAATCTGGGAAACTCTTCGTCCTGATGCCTCAGACCAGCCCCATCTTTTCCACTTGCTTTCTAATGAGTCTCATTTATACTGCTGCAAACATATTTTTCTCATTATTTCTCTGTAATTCCGGAGGACGTGCAGCGGGAGCGTGAAACCCCCAGGCACACGCGAGGTGTGGTCGTGCCGGCCGGGCTTGGGCCGGTGGGTGCAAGAGGCAGGATGAAACATCAATTTACAGGTGAGAATAGATTTTGGTAGGGATTGTGCCTACAGGTTATTCGCTCTTCTCTTTCCCGTGAAGCCAATTTAGGCAGCGCAACGCTGACCTTTGAAAAGCGTGACCTTCAATAAATTCTGTCTTTACAGCTGCACCCTGTTGCTGCCGCCTCCTTTCGTTCAAAGGCGAAGGGATCCGCGGCTTTGCCAAAACTTGCAGCACTGGAGTAGTTGAGGTTGCGGGTGTCAGAGGCCTTGCTGAGATACGATCAAGCAGTTTTGATGCCCAACAGCTCTTTTTCAGGTTGATGAATTTTTGGATTCCATTTCCGAAGGTTAACTTTTCGACAACAACCTACAGTCACCCGGTGCATGCAAATCAAACAGTTTAAGACTGAGGATAAGAGCACAGAGTTCTGCTGCAATTGAGATGTCTGTTGCACACAGAAAACACTGTAAAAAAGGAACCTTGAATATTTCTGTTGACCACTTAAGGGGGCATTTATTGACAAATATTGAAACAACAAACACAAGCTCCTGCTATTTGCGAATCCGCAGACCGAAAAGGTGTGAAATGAGGAAAATCTCAGGTAAGGTTGAGCACGTGTGGCCCCGGGTGCTGCGGCCCTGCCCTTGGCCCACCCGGGGAACCCCCACCTGCCCCTCGCTTCCCCCTGCGCTGACGGCTCGCCCTTCCCAACAGGGCTTTTCCTCCAGAAACCAAAGCCAACGGAAGAGATTGGAGCAGTTAAAGCACTTCACGTAGATCACAGATTCAGCAAGAAGGAAAAACGACAGGCACTGTGCTAGCAGGAGAGTGTGTGAGGCTGGAGAAGGTGGGCTGTTTCTAGCGGGGTGTTTCTCTTCTGTTATTTGGCTTTATACCAGGACGAACCCCGGCGTCCAGCCCCACACCCGAGCGGAGCAGAAGGGCTGCTACAGGGCTGCGGCTCTTCCTGCGGCTCCACCTTCACGAGGAGAAGCAGAAAAGGTGATGTCTGTGCTCGCAGGGCTTCATGGGCATTTATACTCCTTGCTATTTAAGATTAAAATCCCTTTCATGGTGATCATATACATTTTCCCAAGTAAAATTAAGGGACTTTTTCCTCACCTTATCTTCAAAAGCTGTAGCCAGAACTGTTAATGAATATGCTACTATGCTTATTAGAGTTGTTGTTTGTTTGCATTTAGCTAAAATAAATTTGAAGAAAGGCTCGCCAGATGCTTTTTTAAAAACAGTGGTAGAAAAAACCCCACTTGAGCAGGGGTGTTTTGGAAAGAATTTCATTTGCATGCCTTCATTTATTTTCATTTCCAGCTTGCTTTTACAAATGTTGAAAACCACAGAGAAATCTGACTTTGCTAGGGCTCCTTCTCCAACAAGCAACGCTGTTGCTGAGTGGTACGTAATACTTGAGGCTTTACATGTCACCATGAGAGCTATTTATAAACCACAATAAACACCACATTTATAAGGAACACTCGAGCTCTTCCAGAGCAGACACTGCTCACTACCTGAACGCAGAGTTTGGAAGCGCTTCTTCAGTACCCATGGTGCAAACTCAGAATAACTGCTTGGAAGTATCAGGAAAACACCTTTGGGATACGTGTGCTCGAGCGGGGAGTGATGCTGCAGGCGTGGGGAAGTGCAGTCCTGCCACCCCTGCAGCCCCCCACCACAGCAATAGGGCTGGGTTCTTCACTAGCCAAGTTGCGTCAGGTGGTGGCCTGGCTCCTTTCAGTCACATCTAGCAGCTGGGAACTGGGAGCACTTGCCCGTCCACTCCAGGTGGGTGCCCAGCTCTGGCTCCTTGGACCACTGATGGTCCACGGACAGCGGTGTGGCAACCTTCCAGAAAAGCTGAACCTTCCAGAAAAACTGAACCTTTCTGAAAACCTGAACCTTCCAGAAATCCTGAACCTTCCAGAAAACTTGAATCTTCCTGAAAATTTGAACCTTCCAGAAAACTTGAATCTTCCTGAAAACTCGAACTNGCCTGGGAAGGGCTCAGAGCTGTGCTGGGGAGGTTCAGACTGGACGTGAGGAAGCATTTCTTCACCCAGAGGTGGTCAAACCCTGGAACAGGCTTCCTGGAGAGGGGGTCGCTGCCCCGGGCCTGTCGGTGTTTAAGAGGTGATTGGACAATGCCCTTAACAACAGGCTTTAACTTTTGGTCAGCCCTGGAGGGCTCAGGAGTTGGACCAGATGATCGTTTTAGGTCCCTTTCAGCTCAAATAGATGTATCGTATCGTATCGTATCGTATCGTATCCTACCCTATCCTAATCCTATCCTATCCTACCCTATCCTAATCCTATCCTACCCTATCCTTATCCTTATCCTATCCTACCCTATTCCTGTTGGTGGCCGTGTCCACAAAAGGCAAGGGAGCATCTGCCAGAGGTTTTGGCAAGAGGTGCCGGTGGCCGTGCCGCCCGCACTGCCGCATGTTCCAGAAGCTGCTGCTTCTTCCTTTCCTTCTGCGGCCGGGGAGACGGGGGAGGCAGCGGCAGCGGGGGGCTTCATCCCCTGAACAGGGCAAAGCCAGGGCACCCATCCCTCTCGGGCGAGCAGGCAGCCTCGCAGATGCCGCGCTCAGAAGACGATCGGAAAGGTCAGGAGCATACATTACACCTGCCTCCTGGCCGCCGCGGCATATGCTGGTGGGTCTTCTGTGGCTGGTAACCTCGGGCAAAACTGACCTGGCAGCCAGGACCGGCTGCGGCCCCTCGACTCGTCCCCCAGCCGCCTGCAGAGCGGTGCCAAGAGGCAAACCGGTGTGTCAGCTTTCCCGGGCAGGGGGAAAAACAGGTGTTTTCTGAGTGGGTCTTAGGAAAAGAGATGGGAAACAACAGTGACAGAGACAGGAGCTGGTCCTGCCTGACGGTGACGGTTGATGACTTGCTAGTGCCCAGATACGGCGCTGCCTGTGAGATCTATCAAACTGCTAGGCCAGCACATAAATATTTAAGGAAAAAGACTAAATTGAGTTGTCGTTTGGTAGAGAGGGCTATTATGGGTGAAATGTGAGCAGCACCACGCTGCGGTTCAGCCGCATGGGGTAGCGGCTTGGGGCAGGACCTGCAAACCAGGGGAGCCTCAGCAGCCCCTTGGCAGCCTGGGCACAGGCGCCCCAGGAAGAGGAGCTGGGACCCTGGGAAGCGGGGCTGACCCACACCAGGGTGTCTGTAGGGGTTTTGGGGCTGCAGATCACAGCACCAGGCTCCAAGGACGCAAGACAGGGCCCACAGCACCCTCCAGCCAGCAGAGAACATATTTCTTACTCAGAGAGACACTTAGGTTGAAAAATAGCGTTTTACAGGAGCCACGAGGCTGGGTTAAAACTCCAGAGGCTGCTGGACTGCCCTTCAGAAAGGATTTTTTTTTTAAACTGTTGTCATCTTGGTGTTTGAGCCCCTAGAAATGCTGCTGGTTATGCTCATGGTGGAGCAGAGCCCCGAGCATGCATCCTCCCGTGCCTGGTGGGCACCGTGCTCAGGAGGGCACCGTGCCCTGCCCCTGCCCCTGCCAGGCTCCCCAAGAAAGCACCCGCAGCCTGAGGAGGGGGCAGAGACCCCCGTTCTGCCCTGCGGCGGAGCTTACTGGTGGGGAAAACCCACGGCACACAACTGCCAACTGTAAAGGGAGAAGCAAAACCATAATGCACAGCAAGAATAGCAGTCTGTATAGGGGGGGGGGCAGGAAGGCAGCTTTGAAAATGAAAAATATTCATTTAACAAGAAGTAAAGAGCTCCAGATCCCGCTGCCGGCTATAATTGTGCAGCCTCGCTGAATTCACCAAGGTTGCAAGGGTTAAGGGAGAGCAGAATTTGGCCAGTGGCTGAAATAGATAAGCCATATGTCTGCACACCCCTGAATGTGGGACAGAAATAATTACGTGATATTCCTGCTGATAGTAAACCTACTATATCATCACCAGAAATGACAGTTTTTCACGGTAATGTATGTTTTCAACAGAACACGTCGCGAGAAAATTGATCCTGCGTGGAAGTTTTTGTTTCGTAAGGAAAATGCAAACAAATCGCCATTGCAACGTCGCCGTGGCTGGGCTCTAAGGCCAGCTGGGCTGGGTGGCAGGGTGGGCTCTCTGCCCAGGGCTCATGGCGACCTGGAGCCCGCCCGGGGCGAGGGCTGGCAGGGGAGGGTGGACTGGGGAGCGGGGGGGCGCGTGGGCTTCCGTGGGGCGCCTGTCCCCTGCACACAGGCCCTCGCACCCGCAGACGGGCGCTGCGTGCGGCTCTTTGTGCAGGGCGAGCCGCGCGCCAGCTATCACCAGCTCTACGTGTTTACATTCCTTCTGCTTAATATTTCTGTAATCTTCTCTGGCATCATACACTCGTAATTTTTCTCCTCCTACTTCACACTTTTGATAAGCCTTCTGGTCCCGCAGCAGATGCATTGTGAATCTTCTCCTTCTAAGTATCTTGCATATGTTTCATTAAAAGTGTTTGTTTCTTTGATCAGCTTGAAGTTCTGATGTGAAAAAAAAATAACTTTTTGGACTTTGCTTGGCAGCACCCAGCCCTGAGATGAATAGCGGCGTCTCGGTACAGGCAGTCACTCAGGGTCCTAATGTCACTCATTTACTCTTTGCCAAGGGATTTGCCCGTCCTCCCCACGGCGGCTACAATGTGCACTGGCACCCAAAGATAGAAAAGGGGCTTTTTATCCGCTACACTGTGCAACTGCACATGAAAGAACATGGTGGGAGGTGCCAAATGGGAGCAGCAGAAATCGGGATATATTTCACCCGCCGTTGCTTAGCGATGGGAAGCGCGGGCAGGCTGGCATTTCCCGCAGCGGGGGCACCAACCCCCGCGCTCCCCCCGGCGTGGGCCAGCCCTGGGCGCGGGGGAAAGGGCAGCCGTGGCGGCTGGAGGGGAGAGGGCAGGCGTGGGGTGCCCCGGAACCCCGGCAAGCGCCCGCGGCGAGGGCTTGGGGCGGAGCTGCACGGCTTCTCCGCAGTAAACCGAGGCACTGCCTGCGCTGGGGACAAGCCTGCCCATGCCATACACGGGTGGAAGTGCTGCCACGGGTGGCATGCGGGTCCCAACGCTCTTCACAGGTGCCCAGTGCCCTTGGGGCTTTGAGGAACTCGAAGGACTGGGGCAGTCAAGCTGCATGCAGTGAGGGAAGAGATGGAAGAGCAGCTCTGCCAGCACGCAGTCCCACATCGCCACCGCCAGCACCACCGCCACCACCTCCCTGCACCACGCAAGGAAACCATCCGGATGTCAGGGTCTCCCCCAACTTGCTCACACCGTTCCTGAGTGCCACCACAGGTCGGGCAGACCCCAGAAATCCCCCGCAGAGCACACCTCGGGCCAGGCAGTGAGCCTGCAGTGAGCGACGGACGCACGACTTGCTAACAAAGACCCTCTCAGGCGGCGGGTCCGGGGGTTCGCGGGGAGGCAGCCCCGTGCCGAGGCATCGCTGCCGGCATCGCCAAGGCAGCTCCTCGCCCGGCACCAGCATCATCCCGCCGGTGCTCGTGTTGTGGGCGCTCACCATCCCGGCAGGGAAAGACCCTCGCGTGGGGCAGACCCTCTGTCCATCCCCTCCCGAAGGTTTCGGGGCACCTTGGAGAAGGGGTCCTGCCCCGGCACCAGGCCGGGGTGGCGGGCAGGGCCCTGGGGACAGGGCCTGCAGGGCCAGGGTCTACCCCGTGCCGCGACACAGAGACACAGAAACTCACCCCACCCCGGGTTGCCAACCGCACCGTGAAGCTGCCGCCTGGGGCTCCCCACCAAAGGGAAACGGGAGGAAAAATTACCATAATAACAGCAACAACAATAACAATAATATTTTCTTTTAAGCTCATACCTCACCAGACTAACGACTGTGGCGCGTGCAGGTGCAAGAGCCACGCTGCTATTAGCCTTAATATCACTGCCTCCTACTTGCCCCGTGCGGTTTATTTATTGCCGTTTGTATTACCGTCCCTTTCACGAGCTGCAGGCAGAATCTCCAAGACAAACTGACTGTAAAAAACAATTCTTCCAATTATTGCTAAAAAAGGCGCAATTGAACCAGGAGGAGTCACAAGGCTTTCGCAACCCTCCCCTCAGCAGCGGGAGGCCGGGTGATCCCACGGGTTCCTGCAAGGACACCGTCGGCCCAACAGACGGTGGAAACATCCCCCTCAGATATCCCCGGCATCCGCGGGCAGCCGGGCCGAGCCCAGCTCGCTCCAGAGACCGGCCAGACGCGGGCTCGGGCAGCGCAAGCGCCCGGGACTTTAACTCCGCTCCAGACACCCTGCACGAGCGCCGGCAAAATTCCTGCCTGGATTAATCGCCCCATGCACATATTTTTATTGAATCACTCTTAACACAGCTGCCATTCATAAAATACCTAAGCCTGTACTTTTATTCCTGTTGGAAAACATATTTAGTTACAATTCCTACAAATGTGTGGATGTTAAAAATAACATAGTATCCTGCAAGCCTTAACACATATGGTATTTTAACTTCCACTAAATCAAGAGTATCCTAGATTATCTAATTCCGCATTCCTTTATAAAAGCAGGATGGCACCTTAATTCAGGACGCATTAGCTCCTCGAGCCCTGCAGCACCCCCTCTCCTTCCATGCACCCCCTGAGAGCTGCTGCACGGGGGAATTAATGGTTCCTTGCTGCTCGGACGACCTCCGCGCGGGTATGGAAAAGGAGGTGTAGAGCACCTCACGTATCCTCCCCCCGTTTTTAAGCGCCCTTCACCCAGCCCCTACCAACCCGGTCGGGAGAGCCCTGGTGGGTTTGGGCAGGCGTTGTGCCAAGCCACGACCCACAGCAGCTCTCCGGGGGCCTGACCCCACCTCCCTGCGCCCTCCCCCGGGCAGCCAGCGCGGCCATTTTGCGCACCGACTCCATCTCACCTTGGCTTGCAGGCAGCGAGAAGTTAGGCAGGAGCCCCGTCCTTGGCAGTCCATCATCACAGCCCCGGCGGGGAGGAACAGATGCTGCCGGCTGCTCACGCTGTCCTGGAGGTTGCCGAACAATTTGGGGGTGATGGATGTGGCACTCCGAGCTGATTTCCACCCACGCCGCGGGCGGCCCAGGGAAGATGTTCTTCCAGGCAGAGCCCCCCCGGGCACAGTGGGCCCTGCTCAGCCCCGGCAGCAGCTCTGGAGCCTACGGCTGCTCCTCGGTGCCAAGAGTGCGGTCTGCTTCGAGCTGTCTGCCCTGTTGAGCTCCGCTGGGCTCTGCCCTGTCTCCTTCTCAGCTCCACCACCCACTGGAAATGACCATTTTCTGGTAAGGTTGGCTCAACACTAAAAAAAAAAAAACCTATGTACTTATCTCACTCACAATATGAAGACCAAATGCAATACTTGAGCTTAAATTTAATTAACTGCAGCTATTTGCACCAAAACCAACTAATCTATTTCCATTCCTAGAGGGACTAGAGCACAAAAAGGAGGCTTTCAACCCTAGAATCAAAGTTTTGGCCCCTAAAATTGAGGTTTTGTACTGTAACAGTGAGGGGTTTGCACCTAAAATCGAGGGTTTGGACCACAAAAAGGAGGCTTTCAACACTAGAATCAAAGTTTTGACCCCTAAAAGTGAGGGTTTGTACCCTAAGAAAGGAGGGTTTGTACCCTAAAAATGAGGCTTTCGTCCCTAGAATCAAAGTTTTGGCCCCTAAAATCGAGGTTTTGTACCCTAAAAGTGAGGGTTTGTACCCTAAAAAAGGAGGGTTTGGACCATTAAAAGGAGGCTTTCAACCCTAGAATCAAAGTTTTGGCCCCTAAAATTGAGGGCTTGTACCCTAAAAGTGAGGGTTTGGTACCTAAAAATGGGGGTTTGTACCAACATGGGATGAAATCCTTTAAAGAAGCGGGGCCTGCATTCGGGCAGTATTTTTCTGCTGTCTCTAGTTTTCAGCTGCCCCTTTTCCCTGTGCCTGGTACAGCCACAGGTGGTTTGAAAACGTCTCCTGCCCCTTTGCACCCAGGACCAGGCGCTAACGAAGCACTGTGCAAAAGTCCAAACAGCCAAGGAAAAGGCAGGCTAGTGCAGTGTGACACTCGGTGACTGCCTCAGCTAGAGTCCTCCCTGTCACTGAAAGTCATCGTGCCCCCAACTGTTCCGAAGTTTCACATTCAATTTTTCTGATGTCTTTCATGAAAAATGATATTTCCTTACCCATCACAGAAGAGATTTTCCCCGGCAGGTATGCTGTCGAACATGTTGCATTCACACCATGACACAAAGTCTAAAAATCACAGAGAGACTAATTACTGGAGGAAAATTACACCAAAAGACCGATTTCCTGGTGACGGAGATGACAGCCCGGCGCCCGGCCCCCCGGCCGCTTTGGGCAGCTCGCTCACGAGATGCTGTCACACGCCGCTGCCCTGGCGCCACGGGGGAGCGGGGGAGCAGGGCTCAGCACCCCAGAGCCCCCCACCAGCCCCCCGTCACCATTCCCCGACGCCTCTGGAGCAGGGAGCTCCCGCCGGGATGGCTCCAGCTCTACCGAGCACCTCGGAAATAGGATTTTCCTAACAGCCTGCCCCTACGGGTGCGGCCGTGGCCATGCTCCCCCAGCCCCTCGCACTCACCGGTCCCCGTGATCCCCGGGGATCCCATCGGCATCGGCATCACCAGCGGGATGAACGCGGCGGGGTTGTGGGGGCTGAGGACAGCGCGAGGATTCAGACCCCCGGGGGGGAGGCCACAAGATGGGTCCGGCATCGCCTGCAGCATCTGGTCGCCTAAAATAAATTTAAAAATACTTAAAATTAAAACGTGTCATATCTGCTTCCTCTCTGCTTTCCAAACTTCTTATCAGGAAGTAATATTAATTCTTGTGTAGAAATGCAATTAAATTAATGCTGCAATAGTTACAAATACAGTCAAATAATCCTTCAACTGCAAGACTTTATATAACAGCAAAAATGCCACAAAGATAATTTATATGAAAGCTGAGGTATGGCTGATGAATTAGTTCATACTTACCTAGATTATGTGTAATAAATGTAATGTATATCATTTATATCTATATAGTTCTAATTTAGTTGGAATCGGAAAATAATGCAACATGAATTCATATGAAAAACAATTTTGTACAGGAAAATTAAAATGGTAGAGCATATTGTTTTATATGAAATATTGAGCTGTGCAATCTTATTTGTTATATGCTTTAAGCAGACTTCAGAAGGAAAAACATATTCGTTCCCTTTGGAGCTTCTTTATAAGTGTATAAAAGCTTTAATTTCATATGGTCATAAACGGGTTGAATTTCACAAAAATGCCATCAACATTTTTCTCCCTTTTTCCATCACCATTAAAATGTGATAAACAGATATTCAGGAACACACGCCACCTCAAACTTTGTTTCTTTTCTCTTTAGTTATTCAGAAAGCTCTTCTCGCTCGTTAATAAAAAATAATTATTAAAAACTACTGACGGTTTCTAAGAATCAGTTTTGTGGGGAAAAAAACCCAACACATTTTGCCTGCTCTGCACCCGGGGGGTCAGGGGCCGCGGCTGTGAGCGATGCCCCGGCTGGCACCAGCCGCTCTCCGCTCTGCAGACACGCTGGGTTTGCCCACGCCAGCAGCAGCCCGTGCGCAGCCCCCACACCCCCCGGGGCCTGCAGGACGCTGCTTTTGGACCGACGCTGATGAAAGTCATAGTCAGAGCTCTGAGGGGTTCACCCTGTCATCACGGTGCCCAAGGAGGCTCGTGCAAATGCTGGCACTTCCCGGGACACCACCAGGCCTCGGGGACCAAAACCAGCCCCGGCAAAGAGACGAAGCAACAGCCACCAGCTGTGGAAATTCAACCACCGAGGTACGGGCAGAGCCTCCGCCGCTGCCGACGGCTGGGGACAAAGTCAGTGAAATCACAGAATCATCCCAGAACCATCTGGGTTGGAAAAGCCCTCGAAGCTCCTCCAGCCCAACCATGAACCTCACCCTGACCGTTCCCAACTCCACCAGATCCCTCAGCGCTGGGTCAACCCGACTCTTCAACCCCTCCAGGGATGGGGACTCCCCCCCTGCCCTGGGCAGCCCATTCCAACGCCCAACAGCCCCTTCTGCAAAGAAATCCTTCCTCAGAGCCAGTCTGACCCTGCCCTGGCGCAGCTTGAGGCCATTCCCTCTTGGCCTGGCGCTGGCTCCTTGGCTCAAGAGACTCCTCCCCCCTCTCTGCACCCTCCTGTCAGGGAGTTGCAGAGGGCCAGGAGGTCTCCCCTCAGCCTCCTCTTCTCCAGACTAAACCCCCCCAGTTCCCTCAGCCGCTCCCCATCAGACCTGGGCTCCAGACCCTGCACCAGCTCCGTTGCCCTTCTCTGGACATGCTCGAGTCATTCAAGGGCCTTTTTGGAGTGAGGGGCCCAAAACTGAACACAGTCATCAAGGGGCGGCCTCACCAGTGCCGAGTCCAGGGATAAGATCAATAAACTGCCAAGAGAACGATTTTGCCCATAAACTCCATCCTGAGACCTCACCTTTTGCCCTGCTGCCCTAAAGGAATATTGCACGGGTTTCAGGAACAAGCTACACGGATATATCTGAGACAAGGAGTGGCTTCCAGTATGGCACAAAAAATACTAGAAAGAGAGAGACAAAGCGAACTGCAGGCCAAAATGATGCGCTAAACCCTAACAGGACCCAGCGATTGGGCTTGTTGGTCACGTCCACACCCCACCCACCTTTGGTTTGTCTCTGGCCCACACACATTTCTCATGTCGCAGAGGTAATCACACCTCTCCCCACTCCCAGCAGGGCACCCCAGGGCACCCAGACACCCAGGGGGGACGTCGTTGCTCCTCCCGGGGTGCCAGCAGCCTCCCACACATGGGGCAGGAGGTGCCAGAGGCATACCCAGGAGGAAACCGCTGCCTCCTGCCAGATTTTCATGTATTCTCCGTGTTTAAGGGGGGAAAAAAGGGAGCTGGTGTCATTGTTAGAGCGCGCGCTGTGTGCCAAGCTGCCAGGATGCTGCCAAAGATAACGGAGTCTTTAAGATGTCTATTAAAAACTCCTGGTATTATGAGATGCAAAAGAACTAGCCTTGTGCAGAGGTAGAAAGTAATTATGCGATTCTTATGTAAAATATGCAAGCTTATTTTCCGGGAATGATGCATGGCCTTAAATATGACGTCTCGATTTTTTTCCCATTCTGGAGTACACTGGAGATGTCTCACTCTTCCAAGCTCTCCAGGGCTGGAGCTGGCTTTTTCCACCACTGCAAACCAGAGCCAGGAGGACTTGTCAGCGGGAAAAAAAACACTAATTCTTAGATCGAATAAATTTTGAAGCAACCCGCCTGTCTGTGCAGCTCATAGAAAACACGTGCGCAGAACGCACACGAGGAAGATGAACTTGAAAAAGACAAATGCTAGCCCATGCCACGTCCACACACCCCCACGGGCACCCGCCCACAGCAATCCCAGCGCTCGTTCCTCCTCTCCACCCTGCGGGAGACACACGGCAGCAGCTGAACCGAGGCGGGAGGGGGGGACACGGGGCATCGCCGCGTTCCCGTCCCCAAGCCCAGACAGGCCACCAGCTCCCAAACGCTCTCTGGCAAGAAATGGGGGAAGGAGCAGGGTGATGTAAGGTACAACTCACCGCGGAACTATGTGCAGAACCTGCCCGGGGAGCTTTCAGAGAACGCATATTCCCAAGCTATCGCTCGTTATTTTAGACTATAAATAACGTATCACCTGATTGTGAGGAAGGTAGTTTAGCACAAGGCACTAGCTAGAGTCACACAGCAAACCAAAATGATGTATGAAACGTGTTTCACTGGGAGTTGTAATACAGATTACTTACAGTTGCAAGCAAGGTCTAGCTCTTCAGAAAAATGGGCTGACAAAATACATAGTTTAGATCTCCAAATAGATCTTGCCAGCTCTCAAAAGAGTCCACAAATTAATCCCACAATTATCAATCCCTTCTTTTCTTTGATTTAGCACCAGCCCCTTCAGGAAAAAATTTCCCCAGCTTAAAGCACTTCGGAAAATATTCCACATATGTGCTCACACGTAATTATTTTTTCCTCTCTCCAGTCCTTCACCCGCTGAGTTCTCCTCACCTCTCCAGGTTAAGTACTTTCCTCTGTCAAATATCCCTTTGAAATCCACTTCACCTGAAACGCCAACAGCGTTCAGCCAAGCCATGAGGGAAGGGCTGGAGGGGGAGCACCGGTGCAGCACCCCCGGGCCTGGCCCGGCCCGTGAGACGCCGTGAGTGGCCCTAGTCCTCTCCCCAGGTCACCGAAGGTCTCCAGAGAGACCCCGCAGCCGCCCAGAGCAAACCCGCCGCGAGCAGGGACAGGAGAGGGGGTCTGGGGCCTGAGAGGGGCCCACCCAACCCCTTCTGCACCCCATCGGCATGTCCTGGCAGGCCACCGTGTAACCACGGGGAACTCAGCGGCGAGGACAGGTGCTTGAGGAAGGGCAAGTGGAGCAAAAATTTTAGTTTTCTAATAAGGAAAGTAACAAAATTCACAGGCGTTGGTTTTAAGAAGTTACCTGCTGCTTTCACATTAGAAGTTAGCCACTCAGCTAAAAATACCAAATTGTTCTTCTCCTGCTACATCATCCCCTACTCTTGCCACCTGCCAGTTGTTTCTTCTTGTTCCTCCTCTAGTTGCCACTAGTCACAATCTGGCAAGGAGAGAACACAATCCTTATCATTGCTCGATGGTATGAAGACTGACTAGAACCAAGAATTATTTCCACAAGCCCCACGTAAGTGAAGCAGTACAGTAAGAGCCATAATTGCGATACCCTCCACAGAACAGTATTTCATTTCTGAACAGAGCAGGAGGAAAACTGCCCATGAAAATGCCATCAACATTTTTCTCCCTTTTTCCATCACCATTAAAATGTGATAAACAGATATTCAGGAACGCACACCACCTCAAACTTTGTTTCTTTTCTGTTTAGTTATTCGGAGAGCTCTTCTCGATCGTTAATAAATTATTAAAAACTACTGGAGGTTTCTAAGAATCAGTTTTGTGGGGAAAAAAACCCAACCTATTTTGCCTGCTCTGCGCCCAGGGGGTCAGGGGCCGCGGCTGTGACCGATGCCCCGGCTGGCACCAGCCGCTCTCCACTCTGCAGACACGTTGGGTTTCATTCTTCAGTTGTAAACCATCCTTTTCCAAAACCACTTTTTTTGTTGTTTTCTCTCACAGACAACTTTTTAGTCTCCAGGTTTCCTTATCGTTGAAGTCACAGGACAGAGACTCTGTGTCAATCAGTGGGACTGTGTCGCTTCCCTTTATTGACCTTCTCTGGCTCAAGAAGCAGCTCCAGGAAATTAGACTTTTGTAATCATCAGTTTGCTCTTAAGAAATAAAGTGTGCAAGGTGGGCCAGGCAGGGAAGGCGGCTTGGACAACCCAGCTGGGTTGATTCTGCCTGTGTTTGGCTGTTTAAACCTCACTTGCATGAACCTCACGGGACGATCATCCCGTGCCTACTTTGATACCTACATCACCACGCAGGACTTCGGACTTACAAAGATACAAACCATGAGAAATGAAAGAGCAAAAGATTAAAAATGTGAGAAAGAATAAATTAGTCTTTCCTAAGAGTTGACTTGAGAACAAAAAGGCATTTTCCCAGTGAATGGTGTACTTATAACCGCTCTGTTTCACTGCCTGGGACCGCGGAGTGGAGAGGCAGTGCTCTCGGTGAGTAAAATACATGTTACAAAGGTTAGGAAAAGTCACCGAGCAATTTTTATTGTCTGTTTTTTTGTCAGGATGCTGAAAGTTGAAAATTTCCCCCCGTGTTAATAATACAGTATTAGTTACACATGACTGCTTTACTGGAGTTAAACCAACATGACTCCTGCTCACTCAGACCTGAATTTCTCCAGTGGCCGGCTATTTACGAAAACAAAAACCTTCCTAATTGGCAATAGAGGTCAATACTTGGTACCACAGAGGCCTTCACACAGACCAAGCCCTATTCTGAACTCTGAGCATTTGCAAAAGGTACCACAGGAATATCTGCTCTGAGGGGAAAATTTGGGAAATGTCAAAGAAAAACTACAGAATTCCCGCTTGAAAACAAACCGTGTCCCAGCGGGCTGATACCCCAACGCAGAGCTACTCATCACAAACCCACACAGCTCACATGGGTCCAGATCACTTGCTCTGATGGAAAGAAAACCCACTGCTGAGACTTTTCCCTGCTGGTAAAACAGGGCCAGGGTTTTCCCTCTGACCGACGCTGGAGCTCCGCTTTGCCGACCTGGGCTCTGGCAGCATTTGCGGACGAGAGGCGGGAGCTCTGACGCTCAGAACTCATCTGTTTTCATCCCCTTCACCATATACCAGCGTTTGCATCCAGTACAACTTTAAAAACACATTTGCTCATCATTAGCCCTGCTATTCCACGTGGAATCCCATAAATTACAGCTGCTGCTAGAAAATTAAGATGTATATAGGGAAATCATTCACAAACCCTGTATCTGTTGCATCTGGAAGTTCTGGAGTGTTGATTAGTTAAATACATAATTATGAGATAGCCTTAAAGGCAAAAATTGTAAGCAGTGACTTTTGCTAAGGAGTCTCCTGTTGGTGTTATCATAAAAAATATAAAATGCTGCGAGTCTAAAGAAGAAATTTATCTTAAAGAAAAAAGTTGAAAGACTTGTGCTGAAGATACGACTTCTTCAGAACGTTTCTTCACAAGTTAGATTATAATTAAATACAAATTAATTACTCCCACAAAGCATGTCATTTAGGCGAAAGCCTGCGTTTTTGAGGACTGTTAGCATCTTGTTCTGCAATTACACAGCTTGGAAGCGTACAGTTTGGTTTCATTTCTGTACTATTGCTTCTAGACTCTCTACCTTCACGCTGATTTCCACAGAAACCGTTCATTTCCACACATAACCTGCCGGTAACACGAGTACCACGCTGGCACAAGCCAGGCCAAGAGGGAGTGACGAGCTGCAACCCCGGCCGAGCCCCAAGGAGTGACCCGGGGAACCCGTCCACGTTCCCAGGGAACGGGACCACTGACTGGCTTCATGCTACGGCCACGCTGATGCGCTCCCCTGGACAGAAACATAAAGCAGCAACATCAGTTGTTTTTAAAGTATCTCCTGATTTTTTTTCATTTTTGTATTAAAAAACATACTAGCAAGGCAGATTTTTTTATTTTCGGCAAGAGCGGGGTTTGGTCACCACGTAACGGCCGTCCACCTCGTGCCTGCCTTCAGCACCGAGCCAGGACTCGAGGAAGGGCAGGCGACACGACAGCGCAACAATGAAGTGCAGGCAGGAAAGCAAAATTTTTGCCTTTAGAGGAATTCCTCCATGGCAAAATTTGGCTTTGGACCGAATCAGCAAAATCCAAATAGTAAAAATAGTTGTGTCAGGGAAACTCCCAAATGGAAACAAAGCATTTTGATCATTACACATCATTTTAGATAGTACAAAATGCTATCCCAAAATCAACCAGAAAGGTAATTTCCCATTTTGTTTCCGATTCCTTTCAAAATTCTTTCACTGAAAATTTTATAAAGTGTGCCATGTTCCTGTAAACCATTTCAGTTTCGACAAAAGTATATTTGCCAATGAAAAATTGTTCAAACGTTCTTTTCTGCCAGCTTTAAGTGCTCTGACTTGTTGAAAAAAGCTCTGGGAATTTCTAAGGGATAATTGTTTTAACCATCCAGCCTCACAGCTCATTATCATGAGTTCTTTATCTAGAGGAAAATCTCTGCTAACATGAGGAGTCACTGGGAACTCTCAGGTGCTTTGTGCCTTTGAAGAAACAAGCTGTTTGACTGAATTTTTGAATATAGCTTTTTTTTTTTTCCCCCCTCTGCCTCCTGTACTGGAAGCAGAGTTATATTAAATGACATTGTATGATAATTTATTATTTATGCACGATATTGGAAGTGCTGATTGAACACATTTGAAATCACGCCTTTATTTCCTTCCACAGCAATCAAGGACTACTGCACCCTGACACATCTGTAGCCTTGCACCGAGGGGCCGCTTACGTGCCAGATCACCGTCCGCGGCTCAGTCCACGGGCCCTGAGACTGACGGGGCAGAAGCAACACACACGGATCGTCCAAAGCGCGGCTGGATCTCGCCATCAGCAAAACCCGGTCGCCAGCCCCCGCGGCTGCTCCGGCACCAGCCCTCAGCACTCTCAGCCCCTGCCTCCCCTCTCCTCGCCAGCCCCTGCTTGCTCCAGCCCCCCAGAAACACCCCCCGCTCTCAGCGTGCACCCCCCGACAACATCACTCCGCTTGCTCCCGAGGAGCGTTCTGCCCTTGCATCAAAAGCCAGGAAAAGTGGCCATAAGCAGGAGGCTCTTACCAAAAAAACCTAAAATCACTGCTGAAAGCTTATTTGTCTAAATGACAGGTTCACAAAATAGAAGTGCTTCCTGTCTGTAATTTTTTTCTTTCAGGAATAGCTGATGCTTTCACTTTTTTCAAACCAACAGCTTTTTAAGACGCATTTAGTTATAACCATTCTTTTTCCCTAAAAGTCAGAATTCAAATGAAGTGCTGTAGGGTTAATAAAGAAGTATTTTGATAGCTTTCAACTTGTTCTCCTTCAACGGTCATAGGAAATTTGGGCGGTTTTTGCCCCGATTTGGGCTAACAGCCTCATTGGAACCTAGAAAACTGCAGTGGGACAGGGAGCGTGTTCCCTGCCCGGGTTTTAAAGAAATTCATGGCTGTAGCTGCCGCCAGAGCTGCACTGAAGGCGCTCACTGCAGCACCAAGAGAGGGAAGACAAGTAACCCCAACCTGGTGCTGAAAAGAGAGGGACTGCTCAGACACGGCCATTGGGTCACCATGTTGACATGGGGGGTGATATTCCCCCTCCCCGGCACTGCCACTGCCGCCTCTCCCGGGAGCAAAAGGGGGGCTGAGCCCCCCCAGCCGCTCGTGGCCCAGCCGGGTGAAAGGGTGCGACGCTGCCACGGGCAAAGAGAGTCTCCTGCAGAGCTGCCATGCAAGTGGCTGTGAAGAATCCAGTGAAGTGCTAGATTAGGGCCTTTAAAATAATTGTGATAAATGACAGCATCTGCACGCACTAATTTCCCTCAAGATGTGTTAGATTAATTTTATGAAATTAACGTCCAGAATAGCAAGCATTAGCCATTTGCATGACCAAGGCTTTGAAGCCGTTCGAGCTCTCGCAGTTTCACACAGGCTTTCACGCATTTTGAACCCAGGGACCAGCTCAGGCTTCGGGGGGACACACACGGAGAGAGCCCAGAGGCGGCCGCCTGACTGGGAAATCCATGTTCCGTGGGCAAAGCCAGCGCTTGGGCAGCTCCGCGTCTCTCGGGGCCGAACTGAGCATCCACCCAGGACACGCAGAGTTCAGGGCTCGGCACTAATATTTTACAGTATTATTGCTGTGTGTTAGCATGCTCCGGGCTGCCTGCCATGCTGCTCACACCGAAGGGTGAAGGATCCGTTAATCACCTTTGGTGAGCCCTGAGCGATTCACAGCTGGGGACAGGCAGTTCCCGCAGCTAAACGGGACCTGACCCGGGCTTTTCAGCACGGTGCACGTCACTTCTTCCCACGTACGACACAGCTGAAGGGGATGGGGCGCTATCGGTTCATTTTCCTTTTGACAGACTGCAGGGAACAGAAGGTGATTTTTACTGTCCAGAGACGTGTGAAGTGCTGCAATCCCCCTGCTCCTCCTCCTTCTCAAGATCTGGGACTAAATCTCCAGTGCCACCGAGTTGACATGGGTGTTTGAATACACACCATCTTCTCATCTGGTTCAACGAGCTTCATCCCAAGGAACGAGATGTCTGTGAGATACGAGCATCTGGAGGAAGAAAGCTGAGCTGAAACTCAGCCCAGAGGAAATGGAAGTTGGAAGAAATATGGTAACACTTAGCAGAGCAAGCCAAGACCACGACTCTCTCCTCTGCTGAGGGAATCCACACTCTGGCTGCCAAGACCTGGTTACCGCAGGCAGCCTGCGCTGCTGCTTGGGCTGGACTGTCAAGGAACAAAGAGATGAGGCGTGTTCGGCCCCCTCCCTCCAGACTGCCCGCCCCGGCAGCGCAGGCACTGCCTACGGGATGGGCTCCAGCCAGTCCTTCTGCCTGAACCTCAAACCCGCCACGCTGCGGCCCAGCGGCAAGCCCGGGGCAGAGCAGGTTTTGGACCCACCACAGAGGTGGCCAAGGGCTCCTCCGCTCTCCTGCTTCTGGAGCCCACCAGATCCTTCCAGATCCCTCCGAGCAAGGAGGCGCGACCCCGGGACTCAGACAAGGAGGCGCTGCGGAGCAGCCACAGTCAGGGCTTCCCGTCAGGCCCATGGGGAAACAGAGAGCCTGGAGCAAGAGATAATAAAAAAGGGGGGTCTACGAAGAATGCAAAAGTGACACTGTTATTCTTTGAACTACATCAGCACTTCAGTTAAAACCAGAGTTAGCAGGAGCTCGCCTGCACACCCCAAACTGACGAGTAGCACGTTGTAGCTTCTTTACCACCATTTCCACATAACGCTTCCAGAACCACGGCTTAGAAAACTTAGAGGAAAGGACAGAGTGAAGAGACCCATTCACACGCTGAGATAAAAGACATACAAGGGCCTTAGCTGGGTACTACAGAGGTACCCGCGCCGGGAAAGGTGTCCCTGTGCCACCTGTTCGGCGTGGAGGCCAAGGCCACCCCCGGAATCATCGACGGCTTTCCAGCCGGACACTCTTCTGAGGAACAAAACACACAAGGCACCAGGATCACTTCACCTGCACTCAAATTCACACCTCCAGCACAGACCCAACAGGACACGCCTCAGCTTCAAAACCTTTCTTTCTGCTGCCCGCTCGGTGTGTTTTGGCATGAACCTCAAGGCGAAGCAAACTTCTTGCTCTGGCAGAACTCACAACAGAGACAGCCCTGAGCCACAGGGTTCAAAAACAAGGTTTAACTGCAATTATCCACGTCCGATAACAATTATCAACTCACGTTATGTACTGAATGCATTTGGCTTTCTTTGTAATTTTAGCATTTTCCTGTCATTTGACCAGAGGGATTTTTATTTACACGCACACAAGCACATCTCTGTAGATGTGTGTATATACACACACAACCTGCACACCTACGTGAAGTTGCACCGTGGCTGCCGCCCGCTCTCGCTTCGGTTCCCGGTTGTGATCTGAGGTCCTGCCCTCTCCGCTAACGTCCCTCTGCGGTCCCCAACAGCTGCAGGGTGTCACCTCAGCAGAACTCTCTGCACACGGAAGCATTTCTCCTTAAGTGCTGGCTTTTATCTGTTGTATCAGCGCCACACGAGTATTCTGCTCTTCGCAGACTCACGCATCTGGACCGAGTCAATTTTCATTTTGCTAATTTTGAGGGAAAGAAGAACTAGAAGAACTTGGGCTTGGGAAAAGCAGCAGTAGAGATAAGGACTGAGAAGCCTGGCCTTGGAAAGTGGCAGTAGAGATAAAGACTTGCGGCGTTTGGGGATTTTTTGGGCTGGATTTAGCCGAGAACACCCCAGTTTTGGTTGGAACCCGGCTCAGAGGTGGCCCGACAGGTCACTGGGGTGCTCTGGACGAACAGTTGGCTGTTGGCAGGAGGAGCGTGCCGCAGCGAGCCGCGGGCACGGGCCCCCCCGAGGGCCAGGCGCCCGAATCAGCAGGTCATTTCACGAGAGAGATGGGTAACTGCAGCATAAAGCCCCGGCACAGCATCTGCCAGGGCTGGCGGCGCTGGGACCCATGGGAAGGGCGGTTTGCTTCTCTTCTGCTGGCTTGGGCACGAGAGGAGCTGCAGGGGAGAGAAACCCCAAAACAGGACTGCATGAGCAGCACGCGGGGGATAGGTGCGGGGTGCCCGTGGGGAGCGGGGAGGAGGGGAAGCTGCAGCCTAGGGAATTAATCTCCAGCTTTTGGGACACTTAGGAGTTTTCTAATGCAATACATACTTTGCTGAAGCACCTATGACTGTGGTTAAAAGCAGACGAGGACAGCAGCAGCGGAGATGGAATTCAGAGCGCCCCGACCAGAGACAGAAGGATGAAGGTTTTGCCGGAGCAGCAGCCCGAGAGCATGGGAACAGCCTCTCTGTCTGGTTTTTTAACCTCACCTCTGCAGGCCACGGCAGCAGAGGCCATGAGCGACGCTGCAGGAGGCACACAAGTGCAGCCTCCGCCACCGGCAGCTGCACAAGGATCTGGTGGCCCTTGACAGCCCCAGCTCCCCACGCCAAGTTACCATCAACATCTGCTCACGGCCCAAAGAGAAAACATTTAGAAAGAAGCTTGTTCTACCTTAAGAGACAGGGCCAAATACAACAGAGCACGTGGTTTTGGAATGTTACCTATTATTGATCAACTTACTGCTTCCTAGGGAGTACCTCCAACTCAATTTTTGAATGCTGGGAGCAGCAACACCACCACCAAGAGTTTTCCTGCTTGGCCAAGGCAAGGAACAACTTTCCCTCCGCTGACGCAGCGCCAAGGCCAGCAGCATCGCTGGGAGAGCCACGGACACAGCGGCACTCAGCGCGGCAAGGAACCTGGGCAGACCTTCCCCGCCCCGCCACCGGGGCCGAGGGCAAGCACGGTACCTGCCGTGGGAGCAGAGCCTGCGGGCGGCGAGCGGGAGGCAGCGGCCACGCAGGCAGTCGCCCCTCGGAGGAGCGCGCCAGGATTAAGCCGTCAGCCTCGCGGGGGATTGTTCCAAGCCCAGACGCAGCCTGCGAAACAAAAGGCGACAGGCAGCAGGCTGGAGGGGATCAGCGGGGAGAGCTGCAATTCGGGGCTGCGCGTGCAGATATGGGAAGAAAAAGGAAAGTTATTTCCCCCCCAAACACACCTCTCGCCAAGGTCCTGCCAGCAGCAGGCAGGGTTTGGGTAATCCATCTAAATGAAGATTCACTCTGGCAGTTACAGATCTGAATTAGAAAAAACAATTAGACAACCTGTCAGGGTGCCTAATAGAGACACATAGTTCAGATACCTCTGAAATTCAGCTGAATTAATTTAAAACAACACAGACATGCAAAATCATACCAGTTACCCTTGTAACAGGGTACATATAAATTCCCCTCCTTTTCACGTCCTCACAGAGAGGAAATTTCCGGGGTCAAATGTAGCTGCTACAGCACGGCTGGAAGGAAATACTGAGGTAACAGAGCCAGGGCTGTTCACCATCCCTTCACTGACAGCGATTCTGGCTCTCAGGGTGTTGTAGTTTTAGGAGATTTACCACAGATTTTCCATAGATTTACCTGCATCTGCCACCGTTTGCACAGAACACAGGCCCTGACGAAGCATCTCTGCCTTCTCCCTCCCCTAAACTGGGTCCTTTTTGTGTCAGAACAGCAGCGCCGGCCCCTTCTGTACACTGAGAACCCCGGCAATATTCAAAGCAAAAAATAACATCGTACAGGTGTGGAAGGACGCTGGCGACGGCGACGGCTCGGCGCCTGCCGGTGCCATCCACTCCGCTCCCATCAGCAGCTGGAACTCAGCACACATTTACGAGCAGTTTGATTTTGTCTCTGCATTGTTTTCAATTAGAGGCTTTTTTTGCATGTGACGCACCGAGGGAAAAACAACACTCAGAGTTAGAACTGAGGTACTCCCGGAGACAAATATGATTAATGGGATAATCTTGCCGATTACAATAGTTAGAGGCAGTTCCTGCCATTCCCTGCTCTCCAAGGACTGGTTCTGCTCCCATCCAGTACAGACAGCTGCAGATTCCTCAGCACCATTAGTATCCAACATAGGACTACGCTCGACATTTTAAAACTCCTGTAATGTGCATCTTCTATAATTGTGTATTGTCTAGACTGAGTTTTACAAATTTAAGCTTAAACAGCGTAATTTCTTGATTGAGGGAGTTTTTGTGGAGCCAGCAGCGTACACGCTCGCCTTCGCATAAACATACGCACGCCCCCCTGCCCCAGTCCTCGCATCCACTGCGAATAATATCCTTAAGTTCATCACATCCTAATTAAACAATGATCAGGTCCTGTTAATTGACGCGGCTGTCGCCAGGAAGAGGTGCACCTGACTCCCACCTGCGCTTCCAGAGGGCTGCAAGCGCGCGCCAGGAGGCACCTGCTGAACTCGGGGGCCAGTTCCTTAACCCCTGCAAGTGGACACCACGGGAAGGAGTCACTGCGGGAGCTTCTGCTCAATCAAAACGCAGGTTTCTACTAAATTAAATACGGCAAACACCCTCTGCTACTGAATTTGGGTTATTTTCCTCTGGCCCTTTACACTCTGCAGCACTCTGAAAGCGAATGACAAAAGATAGAATAGGTTTTATCAGGGAAAAATCATTTTGGCCAATAGCTGGCAGCCCACCAATTTCAGATTCTGGCATAAAAATACAAGATTAATATTTCCAGTAAGGCGATCAGCAAGGAAAATCTCTCCATAAACCCTGGCACACCAATTATCAGCCCCGGGCTTCGCTCAGCAAAGAGAAGGAGCAGAGCACTTGTTCCAGAGGTTTGTTTCTGGTCAGCTCATAACAACTCCGGCAGCATCGCCCACACTTAGTCGCTTTGTGGGGTGGGTTTGGGGCTTTTTGTTTTAATTAGTTCACATCCAGCCGCTGGAGCTGGTGGGAAAAGGAAACAACGAACTAGTGCAAAACTCCACGCAGGAGGCAAATCGCACAGCAGATTTCACACTTGCCGAGTTTCAGAACATACCAGATCCCGATTATGTATTTTAAGGCAGCATAATGAGTTGAACTTAATCACCTAAACCTTTGCAACACTCCGCTGCTCCAACCGAGTGCAACAGGAACATGATTTACGCACAAGCCGGGCGGGATGCTCGAAGCCCAGCCCCTGCCTGACACCAGGCGCCGCACAGGACGTATTTTTCCATCTGGGAACTAATGTGGGGTATTCTGAACTTTTGTTTGGCCAGCTTGCATAAACTACTTATGACTATTCGCTGTGAAGCACATGAAGCAGTTTATAGGCAAGCTGACTCTTCATGTGGGGCGAGACACGTCCCGTGGAAGCCCCCAGCTCCCCCAGCACACCTCCAGCCCCCGCCTCGCATCCCAAAGGGGGTACCTGGAATGAAGAGGCAAGAGCTCTGGGGTTCCCCCCCGCGCAGCCAAGCCGCTCCCTCAGCCAAAGCGGGGTGTGCTGGCTCAAACTCCCCTCGAAGGCCGCACAGGGGCCGCCCCGCACTCACTTCGTTTTGAACCGACGCAGGTTTTTCCCGCCTCTTCTATTGTTTGATGGCACCGCGGGGACGGCGGCGAGAGCCCCGGGGCCGCCCCGGAGCGGCGGGGA
>ML997829.1:840606-862230 GCA_010365825.1 Otus sunia | reverse complement strand
TTCTACCCCGTTTTCCATCAAGTGAAACATGTGACAGTTACCTCTAAACATTTATTTAGATCTATGTACATAGTATCGTCATGGAAGGTATGCATCATGCAACCAAGGAAATCACAGAAGAGTCTCATAAACAATATAAATTTGACTGATCTTTTACAAAGATGAGAATCACTAGGTTATCAAATCTCTCAGGTATAAATATTATGAGGTAAGCAATACTTAAGATGAGGCACTTAAACAATAACCCAAAAGGTAATTAGTGTACAAAATTATAAACAGAAACAGTTATTCATATTGCCCTCAGTTATATTCAAAAATGATTTATCTTCTATATACAGTGTTACATGCCTTAGACCCCCCGCTGAAGCAAAACACGAAGGAAGTAGAAAGAAACCAAGTCATCAGCACGTGCCACTGACTAGAACATACAGGTAGAGGAGGCTCCTGGAGCACGCAGTGAAACCATGGACAAAAAAGTGCCTCGCAAAGAATGTTTTTCTAGACAATGCCCGGTTTTCTGTTTGGAGAAAATATCTGTGCTAACAGAAAGTTAACTTGGTATTAACATACAAATGCGCCAAGCCAGAAGAGAACCACCCTACTGTGTTCAAGGAGGGAATGCCAATTAGGACAGGATTTAAGCCTTAGTGGGATTTATGGTAATTAGAAATGTAACAAATTTAACTTTACAAAGAAATTAATTATGCCAATTAAAACACTTAGCAAGTTTTACTGGGAATTTATACAGTATTATATGTATATGGTGCTGATCAATGCCCGACTTATTAAGATTACTCAGGGCACACATCCAAAAAAATTTACCATAGTAGTATAGGAATTCCAATTAAGATGTAAAATTAGTATGTGCAATAAGCACCTCCTTATCACGATCCAGAGAGGAAAAACACCCAATAAAAGAAATAAGCAATTTATGTTCAGGTGGGGCGCACAAACATCTAAATCCCCCCGACTGCACAGCTTGCTCGAGTCTGCCTGGGAAACGAGGTCAATATTTTCTAATAATATTAAGAAACCAAACATTTTCAAAGGACTCAAGAATTCTCAGGGCTGAACAGCTTGCATCAGCACGCCGTTTGTGACAAATCTGCAAGTTAATGGAACGGTGACTTAAAATGTGCTCCCTCCCCGGCTTTTTGAGGGGGGGAGGGAAATGGAAATTTCCCAACCAGGCAAAGTTACTCCTCTCTGAGAAGTATCTGTATTGGAGGAAACAATGATCCTAAGCTCCCTCGGTCTTACAACAGAGTAGCTGGGATTTTATTTTTAGATGGCAGTCTATGTTTTACTTCCATCTGACATTTTAAACTCTCTGAACAAACGCGAGCGACATTCTGTCTTCTGTCTCTAAAGATAAGCCGGCTGAGTTGTGAAGTTTAAACGGAACAAAGGAAGAGCCACAGTTACTAGAATAACAAAATTAAACTTGGCAAAAGTAATGAATTTTATTTACAAATACATGTCCGAGGATTACAACAGAAACACACTAGGGAAACTCCATCTCAACAAAAGCAATGATTTATTGGTAATGGCATTAAAAGAAACAGATTGACAGTCTCTGGTTATGGTCAAGCAATTATCCAGGAGTTGTAGGTAAAAGTGAAGATCTCTTTGATTGCGTAAGGCCTTCCAGTGTCTTTCGCATCCTAGTGGCTCTCTCCTTTTTTGCCAACTACCTGGTAAGAGAAAACCAGAAATAATGTTTAACCAAAAGAGTCCTGCCAAGTTGAAGTCAGTCGCAAAATAAACAAGCGCAACCGAATTTTCAGCTAAGTTAATGCATTTGAGCATGCCTTATGCTGTGAGTCCCTCTAAAGGGTTAAGAGGGGTGCAGGACACACAAGACGCCTTCTCTCTAGTACTCATACAGGCAGCAAAGTGTCAGTCTCCTTTTGAGAAGGGTTAGAAGACAGTGACTGCAAGGGAACAGACCACACTCCAAAGTCGGGGGCTCGACACCAAGCGCTCAGCCCGAGCACACTCTATCGATTGTGACAGCGGGAAGGGAACTGCTGGGGGCTCGAGTGCAAGTGTGCTCACTGCCCCGGCAGCCGTGCCATGGCCCTCGCCGAGAACATTCACCTTCTAACGCAGCTCAAACCTAGAAAGACATCTGGCAGTCACCTGATTTTCAGTTATTTCTTGTCAAAACTTTTTTTTTTTCTCCTTACCAAGTCTCCTTCCAATCTCCAATCCTGCCAACTCCACCTGGAATCAGAGTCAGCTTAGTGCTTCCCTCTCCTGAACAGCTCAGCGCTGCCACAGGCTCAGGGGAGGCGACCTGCCAGCCGAGAGCAGGGGCAAGGCCAGCGCTCGAGGCGGCTCAGCAGGCCGGGCCAGCGCAGCCCCCCGCCGAGGGGCAGCCAGCCCCCTTCATCACAGAACTCAACACAAATCCCCAGAGCAGAAAACGAGGCCGGTTTAGTCACTTTCCTGAAAAGATCCAGACATCATTCTAGTGCTCTTGCAGACCCTTGAAAAAAATAGCCATTTATAAGCCAAACCAAAAGAAAAAGAAAGGAAGTCTTCAAGTTGAAGGCTCCAAGCTGCAGGGGGGACTTGGGGCAAGGCACCGGTTCCCAGTTTGTTCCCGTTTAACTGGGGCAGCAGTTACGGCTCTGACAAGGCATAGTGGGAATTCACACCAACGGAGAGCTGAAGATGACACTACTGGAACACAGAATTTCCCACTACTACTCACGATAACGCTGAAAACGAAGGACTAAACCTTTCTTGGTATTCTAACCAACTGAACGCCACGGCAAAGGTGTCAAGTATTAATTACCTCGGCAGTTAAGTGACAGTACACCACCCAAGGTTCCTATATTCAGCCATGGAATATAGAACTAGGGGGAAAACCAGAATAAACAAAACACCCCAACCCCTCCCAGCCCTGAACTAGGGGAGTGTCACAGACCCACTGGAATCATTTGTCCTGATCCTTCCCTTTTTTCATTTCTTGTCAAATTTCAAGAGGGAAAATTTTTCACTGTCCAGCTGCTTTTGGTCAGCTGAGTTATCACTGCAAAGTAATTGAGATCTACTGATGAAAAGTACTTTTAAAGACCATTTTCACCTCCAAGGAACCCCTGACCAGGAGCATTTCACCAAGCTGTAAATTCAACCTAATGCTTAAGGGTCAGGAAAATTCCAATCTGACAACATAACGAAAGAAGAAAAAAAATCAGAAGCCCAAGTACTTGCATTAAGATCCAATTAATCAAGTTAAAAAAAAAAAAAACAGTTAAACTTGTCAAGAAGCAGTATTTATTCTTTGTGTGTTTCCAAAGCACCAAACTGTGTTCACACACAGATTAAGGAAAAAAGAAAAAAAAAAAAGAAAAAAAAAACACAGAAAAAATTAAAGAAAAAACACAGTTAAAAGATTAAAGATTAGGTGTTAGCAAGTGTGGCACATCAAGGACAAATATTGCTATACCAGTCTGAGGCAGAGATTGACAACTCGCCCATGTGTATTATCTGTGAAAAATCACACCAATATGGATATTTTGTTATCACAGGGAAAAGAAACCCATTTTCTAGGTATCCCACTCCACCTTCCCAAAAGGAAACGGGCTATTTAAACTGCAACCAAAAAACTGTCATTATTCTTTCCTCAGAAGTAGATCCATTTTCCTTCCTTTTACAGAAACAGCTGCCACCTAGTGCATTCCAAGGTAGCAGTTACAGCCTGGAATTCCCACGCAGAAGACGAGGGGTTTGGAGCAGGTTTTCCTTCGGGCGCTCGGCTGTTTCCCAAGCTCCAGGCCAGAGCGTGACAACCCACAACCAACTCATGGTTCGTCACCAGGAGTGACACCTTAATACTGAACCTCCTGGACAGAGTTGGGTCTGTTTGCTTGGTTTTATATATATATATATATATATAAAAGGTCGAGCAAGTAAAATTAGCAGGATGCTGTTGGAAAACCCTAATCAGGCCACGTATGTACAAACACTCACCAACTCCTCGCTGTCTTCCCTGCACAGGCGCCCAGTGCCACCGGAGGGACAAAAAGAGCAGCACTTTGCAGCCCCTGCTGGCCTGCCTACTGCAGGGCCTCGACAAAGAGCAGCACTAAGCTCCACTAAGACGTTAAAAAAGTCAAGCCTTGGTAGAGCATTTCACAGGCTGCATCTCAAACGGCTTTACAAATTCAACACAGGCTGAGAAACCAGTTATAGAAAATGATTTGTAAAAGTACGGTATGGTATGACTTTAAAATGTTCAGGGTAACAGCAAGACAGAAATTTGATAGGACTGACAGGTAGAGAGAAGTGTTTAAGGTAAGATTTGGAGCGGGGAGTGGAGGGGAAAGAGGAGTTGATGAGTCAGAAGGTAGAGAAGGCTTTTCCTGATGGTAGAAGGTGCAGAGAAGGCGGCTCTTGCATCAGTGCTGAGATTGTGGAAAGGGTGAAAGATGCTAGATGAGCAGAGGGAGCAAGGGAGGGAGCAGTGCAAGACCACTTCAATCTTATTATTACTTTTTAATTTCTTCTGCCTTTTTAGTTCTTTAGAAATGGGAAGTTAAGCTGAAAAACAAACAAACAACATGTTACAAGAAAAAAAAAAGCAGCAGCATGTAGTGCAATTAAGCAGTTCTGAGTAGAAAGAAAACCTCCATTCAAGAGGGGACAAGAACATGTCCCACACCCTGTCAGTATTCATCTATGCCCCACCTCAACACTGAGCAGCAGCAGGTTTTATTCATTAATAGCAGAAAGAAACAACAGCTATATTGGACACCAACAGTTGCACACTCTTCCAAAAACAAAACCATGTTTACAAGTTCCCCCCAAGATTCACAGGAACCCACCTAACACGAAGCCATCAACCAACCATAAAAACCCCACAGAACTTGCACCTTTACCCTTCCAGCTGTCTGCCCAAAGCAGGCTGAGCATCTTGCAGCACCAGAAGCAAATCTCAAACGCCATCTACTATGACCCAAACGCACTCTACTCGAGGAGTTTGTGTGCTGAGTTACACCTTCAGTCAGACCCCACGTGCCCAAGGAACAGCAGCATAAACACTTCTCGTGTTAAACGTGGTTTTTTAAAATCAAACGTGCCTTTAAGTCAAGCTTCTCCAAAAGCGTTTCAGAATATATCTGGGAAGGGAATATCCACGCCAGTTCTCTGCTATTGAGGGCCTCTTCATTTAAACAGGGCAAAGAATAGGTCTCTCCCCACTACCCTCTGTGCTTAACTCCCTACACTGCAGTCTGCTCAAAGCAGAGTTTTTTCCTTGCTGTCCCTCTTTTCCATCACTCCAAAGACTCTCCTCCTCCCCAGAGGATAAAAATCAAGCTGTGCAAGGAGCAGGATACACACAACACATTAAAAACAAGTTTGAAAGCTGCTTTTCTAACTTTCCTCACTCAATCCAGCAATACCAACTGCATGCGAGAAAACCACAGACATTTTTGCAGCGAGACCAGTCAGTGAGTGGAACAACCTCCGCAGGGATGTGGCAGAGTCCCTGTCACTGGAGGTTTGAGGGGCTGGATAACCTCATCTGGGCTCCCTTGTCCAGGCAAGGGTGGATCGGGTCATCACTGGAGGTCCCTTCAACCTGGGCTGCTCCATGAGTCTATGTATGTCCAAACTAATTTGAGGCCCAAAAAAATCACTAAAGGAGGACTGACTTAACAACACCTGCCGTTATTTTTCAGAGTAGATGAGTTTCAGCTTCCTATGTGACGGTCTAAGTCCTGTAAACAATGCCTCATTTTTATTAGCCACACAAAGTGACTCCCTGGCCCCGAAGAGGCCAATCTTCTGACAGCCAGCACCACCCGAGCCAACAGCAGCTTTCCACGGCTGCCTGAAGGACACGGGACACGCACTTACACACTTTACTCATCAACTGCTGAGCGGGTGGCTGCTGTAACTAAAGCCTGTGTTCAGATCCCTCCCTCCCCAGTAGGGAGGCAAAACACATTAGCCTGATCCTTCACAGAATTCATTCAAAGTGATGTGTTGGGTTTATTTTCACTTGGCAACTGAGCGTGCGTGCCGTCAGCCGAGCAGCGATGTGATCCCCGCCACAACATGACTGGAACCACGTTCATGGCTACTTCTTCATTCAAGCCCTTCAGATATTTAACAGATTCTTACAAACACTTAAACTCAGGGAAAAAAAGCATTCCCCTGTCTTGTTAATCATACTGCAATACTATTTCTATCCTCATTAGAAGAGAAATATGAACAGTAGAGACAGACTGAGATGAGGGAGTGAGACAGATGAAAGCAGTGAGGAGCAGTGTGGGTAACTACTCAAGGAGATGAAAAGAAAAGTAAGGTTTCCCAGTTAATCTACAAAGCTAAATATAATTAATGCCCAACACTATATTAAGGTTCCATCACTGGAAGAGAGGAAACAAAAGTTAAAATTCCTAAGAGCACTGCAACTCTGCCAGACTACACATCCCAATTGTTACGATGAAATATTTTAACAGCCCAACATTAAAACTACATGCTCAGGAAGCAAAACAGGAATGTTACATGTAGTGGGGATGAGTATGGGAACGGAGGCAGGATTAGCCACCTCATAACCCAGCAGCCCCTGCTCCTCTTCCCAGGCCGCTGTGAGCAGTTCCCCAGCCCCGTGACGCCCCCGCGGGGCTGTTCGGTGCCTCCTGGGGGTCTGTGCCCCTCCCCGGCCGTTCACACGGGCCTCACACAACACAAAGGCACGCTCCTCGATGGCACCAAGGCATTCCCCTGCAACCCTGAAGGAAACCAGAACTTAACTGGCACAGTATTTACCAGGCTGTACAGCAGCTTCCAGGCATCCACACTGCATCTAGAACCGGGAGAGATCTGTGAATGCCCTCTACCTACCTCAGAGGGACGAGATGCCTGCAGAGCCACGCTAGGGCTGGGTGAGGGCACGTCTGAATTAAGAAGCCCACTCCCCCCAAACATGGGCTGGAGCTCAGCTCGTTCCAGCAGTCAGGTCCAGGCTACAGCAGTACTTCAGGCCTGGGCCCAAACCCTTTGGCCACACAAATACTGTAGGAAATGCACCTTGTGCAGCCTCAACTCTGCTCTCAAACCCATGTAACGTTCTGCAAAAGCCTGGACTGCTTTACCAAGCACACCCCAATCAGGATTATCAATTAGAAATAATAAATCACTACTTTAACAATCAGAAGGTCAGGCTTAAAGAGTGCACCTGTTGAAAATTAACTTTCAGCACTTTTGAAAGCAAAACTAATTTACAGAGAACTGAAAGTGAGACAGAGATGCAATACCGAGTCCGAGTCCCATCCCTCTCCCAACAATAACCAGCAAGTACTGCAGATTAATGCTGTTAAAATAGGGATTGCACAACTCGTTGCAGGGGGTGCCCTAATGCCACAAGTACTGACAAAAAAAGCCATATAAAACAGAAAGTGTAAGCAGATTGCAAATCAATTAACGTACTTCTAGTCCTGGGAGAACTGGAAGTGCTATATTGGGAAGGTCTAAAACTGATACACGTTAATTTTAGTACATTAGCACAACTTTTTCAATGACTTCAAGTTTCATGGAAAGGCAGCAAAACCTGTTAAACTTCTATTTATTAACTTAATTGTTACCTGCAAAGATAGGAAGTTTGACATGTAGAAGTTAAGATGTTAAAAATTCCAGGTACGTGACATGTCGGTGAGTGTTAGTGTTTTTAACCTTCTGAAGTTATTTGGATAATAAATTGTGGTGCCTTCAGAGTTACTGGTCAACAACACAGCAGTTTGTATACAAGTGTTACAGCAGTATTTGCCCTCTTACAGAGGCTACTAAGTTTTGAAGCAGCTTATTTTAAAAAGCCTTATTACATTTTGACAGAGTTGTAAGTAGCTTTAAAGTTTCAATACTTTCAAACCCGTTTCACATTCTCAAAAAAAAAATACCAAGAATTGAGTGCCTTGTTGTTCAGCACTAGTGTGTCTGAAGTCAGTGTAACAAGCTGTTTGCTTCATTTCCTCCTTAAAAAGCAGGTATGTTTAATATAACAGACACCCTGTGACCAAGTATTTTTCAGATCTCAGGCTTATTTTATGTTGCCCAGTGCACAGTCCTTCAAAGTAGAAGCCACGTCAATCACAAGGAGCCTGTTTGAACAAGCAATTGCTTCTCTACTTCCTGAACACCATCAGAAAGCAAGTTCAAAATCAGGACATAAATCTCACAGCTGTTAAAAAAATAACATTGTCTGTAGCATATATAACTTGACAGTCCCTCAAGTTTTCACGTATGCATTCTCATCAGTTATTTTTACAAAGTCGATGAACAGAAGTTGTAAGCAAGACCAAAGATCTGTAAAAGAAAGCTGCACATTTTCTTCTGGATGCCAAAAATACCTTAACTTGTGGAATTCTAGTAACAACCAAGTGTACTTGTTCTGTCAACCCATTTTTGAGGCAGTGTAAACCATTCAAAAGTGCTTTTAAAGAAAGAGGACTCACTCGCTTGAAGTCGTTCATATTTGTTGCTTGGACTGGAGTCCCAATAAATGTGAAGTATGTAATTCTTGTTGTCTCTTCATCACCATGATTGGATTGGACAAACAACTAAAGAAAAAAAAACACCCAAACACAAGAGTTAAAGGAAACTGTCCATTGCTGAATTAATACATAAAACATAAGGTGCCCAAGATTTTTGAACTAACCAAATTAACACTTTTCCCTATTATAAAGGCTTCTGTAACGTTTAGATAAGCTACTGTCCTCTTATTTTAAATAACGATCATATAGAATGCTACTATTTTCCTGGTAGTTTGTTAAAAAACCCCGCACAGCTTGGATTTTCCCACTTCTGACCCAGGACCACATTCAGCAAGCAAAAACAGGACCTAAGAAGTCACAATTTACTGGAATCTGATGTGAAGTTAAGTATCAATTTAACTATGTTTGCTGAGGCCCCTAAGACTACTTGCGTGCAGTTTACTACTACAGCTTGCATAATTACATGTTTTACAGCACAAGTACTAGCTCTATGAAGTTATTTTAGGGTTTCAAACCAGTATCAAGCTTCTTTTGAGATACTGACTAAGGAATTATTGCTGGAACCACGACACGTATTAAAGCGGACAAATGAAAGAACAACTTTTTAATGTGAAGTAGTATTTGTAAGGAACTTGGAGTTAGAAGAGCAACGAGGTGTTTGCAGATCTTTCCACACTTTACTGTGATTGTGGAGAAAGAAGGAACGAGGAAGCAAGGGAGTAGTGGCATCAGAAGCAGAGGAACAGAAGGATAGGGAGGACAAGAGGACAAAGGACGCCATCATGCCCCTTCCACAAGCCACAGCCCATATCTACAAAGACGCCCGTTCTGCCTCAGAACTGCCCGTGCCACAGGCTGCCCAGTGCTGGAGGGTACGTGCTGCTACAGCCTTGCCCTATACCTAAATTTATTTGTGCCACCACCACGTGCTCCCAAGTGTGTGATCAGCCAGAGGGACTACTGATCTAAACCCGTACAGACAGTCACCCCTCCAAGCAGCTTCCCTGCAGCTGGAAGAGCCTGTATATTCCTGCACAAACAAGATGTGTGAAAGATGAGGGTTGAGATGCTGAGGACAGTGCTGTTCTGACAGAGAGAAACAGAAGAGCGTGTCTAGGCCCGGCTTTTGTCGAACAGGTGAACTGCAGTGTGTGCAGAGAGTCTGTCTCAGCACTGACGTGAAAAGTTCAACAAGTACAGAGGAAGTGGCAGTGGCAGTAATGAAGAGAAACACACAACAAACAGGGAAAACCAGCATAAGATACACTCGGTTATATGGATTAGTAACTACAGGGTATAGAATTAATAAACCAGGTAAGTTACAACTAACAAACCCAGCAGTGATACATACAAATGAAGTAGGAACTTGCTAACAGCGACACAGGAATGAATGTTCAACCAGCATTTCTGATTAGACATGGCAGAAAAGCCGGGTAATTTGTGTAGGTGACAACTGTGCCTCCTGCAGTTCATCAGGAACCAAACGGGAGGTTGCTACCCACAGGACTCTGCAGGCGAGCAGAGCATCATCACCTGCACCGAGAAGCCAGGTGGTGGCCAAGAAGACCGACCATCTCGGTTTTAGCAAGTCTTAACTACAGAACCCAGGTTTAGCTGGGAAACTAGGGGAGTGCCACTGCAGTGCCCACACGCAATGAGTGCAAACAAGCAGAGCATCTATTTAATCACCTTATCGCTCGTCTAGTGTTTGCACATCATCTTGTCTAAAGCTGACACCGGATTTTATTAAAGTATAAATACATAACTTGTACTTGTCAGCACAGCTTTGTAGAATACGAGCTTATGTCACTGATCCATTTCATTTGGGGGAGGATAAAGCTGGTCACAAAGGTAACTCCACAGAAATAACTGACGTGAAAAGGAGTTATTTAGGTTCGCTTCTCATCACCTTTAAAATAATTGCTAATAAAACACTGCTAAACATGGAAGTAGCTGACTGATCTAAAATGCAGTACACAAACAGCAATGTAGAAATTTCCTAGAAACTTTTTTTACAGAAGAACTGTGATGAAAAGATTGAGGGTGGATCAATGTTTTGGAGTTACCTGTAACTCAATAAGCAGCTGGTGACTTCTGTGGCCAGCCCACTAAAATATAGTTTAATTCAATCAAGTCCGTATGTTCACAAACATGTAATTCAGGCCATGAAAAGCATTTCCACAGAAGAGAATTCAGAGGTCACATGCAGAAAAAAATAAATTTAAAAGAGTTCCTCGCCCTGTTTCCTGTGGTATTGCGTGCACAGTACCAGGACACTGCCAAGCATAAAGTAATTCCAGCACCAATTTAGGCACCACACACATTGCACTAGAACCTGTGTTTTTAAAATGGAAGAGGAACAACCACACCTGCATTTAAGAGTCAAAAACCCTGTGTGAAATCTGTGGAAAGCCTCTTACAGCAAAAGAATCAGAGAGCTCGTTAAGAGACAATTTGATGACAGCATTTAAGGACCCTCACAGAAAGCAGGTATTGAGTTTAAAGACAACGCAGGTACTTGATACTCGGAGAAATCTGTCACTTCTGCACTTGGATTGTGAGAAACTGGATTCCTTGTCTCAACTCTTCCAACGGAGACAAGACGCCTGTCAGGAAGGTATGTTAGTGAAAACGCTGGCGCAGGAAGAGCTGAAAGCAAACCCTGTGTCTCAGTCTAGGTCAAGAGAGACGCTGCGGGCACGTGGCCTCGTCTCACCTTAAATTCCTGAGACACTTTTAGTATAAACATACAGCATGCACTCAGCAGAGCGGAACTAAGAACGCTGCAATGAAATCACCAAAGACACAAGGTGCTTTAAAAGTTTTGAGCCTGCACAGACCTCGGAACAGAAACTTTACTTACAGTTACACTGTTAACGTTCTGAAATTTTACATAGCGAAGCTGGACGATACCATCTTCTTTAATATCATCTGGTGTCAGCTCCAGGGCTTGAGTCGGTTCACTTCTTTCTGCTTCTTCAAAATCCATAGATCGAGGAAGGTTGATAAAGATTTTTATGTATTTTGGACCTTGCCCTGTGTTCAAACAGAGGAGTGGAATTCCACTGTTTAAAATGTACTTTGAGAAGCCCTCCCTTGTCAGCCTCTAGACCCCACTCAAGGCAGGCACGAGCTCCCCCCGTTCTAGTACCTTATCTGCCAATCCCACCCGGGTGGTGATGGACATCCCAGGTTGCACTACTCATCCACACGTCAGAGACGGAATTGCACACAAAAAATTATAATAAAAAGTCTAAGAATAGTTTTGCTGTGTCATACAACACCTGAACACTTTCTGTAATTTAATAATGCAAACCGAGTTACCATGAAAACTAAGCTCTACCCTTCAGCAGCTCTCGCATTAATTCTTGAATGAAATGCAGGTTTCTCTTTGCAGCATTATCAAACTACAGTGAATACTTATATTTGCATCATTCCAAATACCCACGCATGAGGTCAGTGAAAAAAGGAACAAGATCATTTGTTATGAAATTCATTTACAACTAATTTACTGAAGCTGCTGTGGGATTCTCAGAAGGTGAAAGGTTCCAGGGACAACAGTGTAATTTAAAAAAAAAAAATTCAGCTAAACACAGGCAAAGTTTTGGTTTGAAAGACATGATTAAACAGACACTTCACTCACCATTATCTGGCCCCTGAAGTTTCATAGAATAAAGCTTGACAGGTTGACTAAAAGCTACAGTGATAAGCAGCTGCAGAGAAAAAAGTTGCTGTTAAACACAGTCTTCATTCTTAAAAACAAACACAGCGCAGTAGTGAACTAGAAATAAGTCTGAGCTTTGAAATAAAATTAAGTACTTACCTTCACTATATTCCACACATGCACTACTCTGTCACTTTAAACTATCAGCAAACACTACTCTGCTTGGAAGCTTCTTCCATACGTAAAGGGATGTGAAACTGGAAATGCCACAACCACCTTTGTATACTACCTTGACTTACCTCCTACATCTCCCACTCTTACTCACACTAGCATAACGATATCAAGTAGACAAGTTCTTAAAAAAATGCTTGCAGACCAGACCACCACGGAAAATATCTCACTTAAAAACATCTACTGTACCTGCTCGTCACAGTCTGATTCCAAGTAGGTAGAGTCTTTACGTAAACAATTCTCAAATCCGTGCTCATCGCTCTCATTAAGACATTCACAGCCGGCTTTATTGATAAATGGCATTAAATCCATCTGAAAGTAAAAGCAAGAGCATCCCTGAGTGCGTGATAAGTGCGCCAGGAACTCACCTGGGATTAGTAAGCATTGGAATGAATGAAATTCTTCATTCAACAGATTAAAATAACAAGACACACAGAAAACCTCAGGGGTTTATATCAAAAGACATCACAAACAGAAACTAAAGACTCTGTAGTACTCGGATGGATCCTGTTCATAACTGAATGACATTTTTCCCCTCCATTCAGAATCCCGCACCCGGGGAACACACGCTTGCCACGCTGAGAGTAAGACATCGGGCACGGGGAGAATTTCCAGATAAACTTTTGATAAACAAGCCTAGAGCACCGCAAGTCACACCACAACACAGACAAACTGACATTAGACTGGAGCTATGATCAACTTAATAGAAAAAAAAAAATGGACCTCCCTAAAAGTATACCATATATTGCAGAACATATTAAGAGACCACCACTACAGTTCTTACCAAGCTTCACGTGCAAAGCTAGTCTTATTCTGATTGGGTTTTGGCACTGTACAAACTCACTGTATGAAACCTTTTCCTACTCCTGCCTCCGCATACTTGGTAAAAACACAGACCATCAGAAAACAGAAGCTACTGTTCACCATGAACCAGATTGTTTTATTGTTCAGCTCTTTTGTAAAGGGTCCAACTAAAAGCTTTACGATATATGTGTTCTCCGATTAAAGCAGACCTACCCCTGCCCCAAGCCATTTAAAAGGTGGCATGTTTGCAGAGGCAGAACAATCTGTACCAATTTCCAGATAACCAGGATTTTTTGCCTACAACCAAAGTAAACTGAGTCCAATTGAAGCACAAGCAGCCAGGCTAAAAATCAAGTATTTCCTATTGTGAGGCCCGAAGACAGACTATCAACACCTCACACTGTAACAATACAAATTCAAGATCAGCCCACAGTCATAGAACAGTCCAGAGGTGAGGAGCTACAGGAACTTTTAGGATGACAACTCAAAATACCCTTCTTAAAGGCATCTATTAGGTCTCAAAGCATATTATGCCACTCAAAAAAAAAAAAAAAGCACAGACTAGCTTTAAAATTACTGCATACAACTCCTCAGGCTGTAGCTTCAGGGTACAAACAGAACCCACAAACAGGCTGCTGAGAGCAAACAACTCGTTTCCTGTACGCCACTTCCCTTCGCTCTTGTGACTAGGTTATCCTGAGCAAATAAAAGTCCTTATCCCCCAGTCAACGTCCAAGCAAAGGCTCAGCTTGCAACTGGCACGCTCCGTAGGGCAGAAAAGAGAAGGAACACACAGCTGGGCAGCAGAAGAAAGGTCCCTTCTGGGGGCCAAGGGCAAGCACACCCCCAAGGAGCATTTCAGCCCCCCCTCGGGGGTCAGGCAGGAGCGCTGCGCGGCTCGTACGGCCCTCAACGGGCTGGGGACTGGATCCGCAGGGCCGAGACACCACCTCCTGCAAGATGGGCTCCCAATGGATGGCACGCCCACCTCAGAACCATCTATGCAGAACTGGACCTGCTACCTGAATGATTTCCAGTGCTCGGGGCTCCAAAGCCAACAAGCCGAACCTCTGCCTTTCGACATTCCCGTAGTTCCACAGAGAGTTTCACAGTAATTGTGAGCGTTCACATGTGAACTGTTCCATGGCAGGCACTGCACAAGCAGCTGAACTGCTCGAAACTGAAGTGGCCTGTGCCCTGGCGGTTTATTTAAATAATATTCAGCTGGATTTGCACCCTGCTGACATTTGCCTGGCAGGACATGGCTAGCTACGAATTTAAGATACTTAACCTCCAAAAAGCCCAGTTTTGCATTTAACGATGTAATTTTGCGTTCCATTGATACTCAACACAGCTGAGTTTAACACATGAGATTTGCTAACGCACAGCGAAGCGCAGGCTGCAGCACCCAGCCAGGCCCTGAGCTGTGGCACCACCGGGACAAACGCAATCCGCCACGTAACCGACTGCGGTGGCACTTCTGGTAGAACAACAGACAATCTCATTCGAGGAGTAACGTTACACCGAGGACTGCTCGAGAATACCACCTGCAACGACAGCTCTAGGAAAGTGTTTTGTCACGTTAGGGGCTCGTTTGCATGTGTTCGTTAGCACAGGCATACGATCTGGATGCACAACAGCCCTGAGGTAACACCAAAACACGGTGAAAATACTTCTGAGCGGATCACTGCCTTATTGAAACTCTGACCAAAAATTCAAGTATCCCTACAAAGTTTTGATTTACCTACAAGACACAGGCAAATCATGCCGTGATTTAAAAAATTCTGTTTGTGAATATCAATCGTTAAATTCTTTGGAAGAAAGAGTTGTATTTTAGTTACGAGAGATTTTGATGCGAGGTTTAAAAACCATTCGGTGTGAGAACGTATATTTAGAAATGTTTGCTTTTTTTAAAAATTAATGAAGAATTACAAGTTATTTAGTGTAGGTTATCTGTGAGTGCCCGATCAGCAGTCACTGCAGTGATGTGCAGTACCCCTACAGACATGAAATGATAAGCATTAAGCATTAAACTGAAAGCAAATTCCCAATCAGCGAGAAGTAACTCTTGTTTGCCACTCAGACCAGGCACGTAATCTCTTCCGAGTACTCCTGTGACATATTTTTTACTTCATATATTTTTATATCCTTGTTATTCTTTTACAGACAAGAAGAAATCTAAAGAGAACACTTTACAGTACCACCCACTTTTGCAAACATTAGCAATTAGGCAAAAGAAAACATATCTGGAGATAGGGTTTATCCAGCGACACCCTCCCAAAGACAGCCTGTTTTCAGGGCAAGCTGCTAGGGGAAGATAGAGCTGAACTGTTACAAAGGTTAATTCCTTTGGCAACAGAATCTCTTTTTTTTTTTTTTTGAGAGATGAAATAAGGGGGATTAAAGAGAGGGTAGGGAGCAAGAAGAAAAAAGGAAAACCCCAAATGAACCTACCACCACATAAACAACAGAGGGGATTTCTTAGGGAACAACTAGAGCAACTTCTCAGTGTTTTTGACAACCACGTCTACCAATGTCATTTCCCACGGACATTTTTACACTTTAAAAATATGTCTTGGGAAGACAGATTGGGATGTCTGAGAAGAAAGAAGCAGAATAAGCAGCTGCAGCAAAAAGTTCATCATAAAACACTAAATTCATTATTTTAACGACTAAGGGCTATGTGTGGGGATTTTTCTTAAAACATTTTACAATTCTATAACCATATTTACTACATGTTGATTTTTAAATCTTGTCTGAAAAAGGAAACCCAGACAATTGATCTTCTCAAAGCCACGGGGAACCTGCAGTTTTGCCTAAAGAAGTATTATTTGACTTGGAGTATTCTTAGAAAGCAACAGATTATTTTTTTCTAAACATTCAAGTTACACAAACATTAAAAAAATTATCTTAAAATAGGTGATGCATACATATCCTTTTGGGATATCTGTATCTTCACTGTTTCCAGGGTCATTCTCCAGGTGCTGTTTAATTTTTTCTTCTAAACCTACAGCATCTGCTCCTTGATATTGGTCGATTCGCACTTTGTTTCGGAAAAACAGAAACGTCGGTGTTGCCGATATATTATTGGTAGCAGCTGTTCCCTAGAATGCATAAATTAGTTAGAAGTGTTACCTAACGGAGTATTACCAATATTGGACAGAAACATTGGCTTGCTTCACCTCGATAAGAATACGCACACTAGATATTAATCAAGCTACATCACCTCAGACATCACAAACAGTATTTGTTATTTTATAAACAGCTTTAACTCAGTAATTTAAATTCTTCACATCCTCCTAATCCTTTACGCATTTGGGCATTCTTTGCACGGACTTCACGTTGTCAGCAGACTCATCTGTACACCATACAAGTCATATTACTCACTTGCTCTCGAAAGTGGAGGACAGCTTAATTTAACACTTTTATTTCACAGGCTTTCTTTACACCTGCATTCCTCCTTCTCCCAAGGCACGCTCATGCACACCCAGGAACTGCAGCCTGCTGCTTTAGAAGGTGAATTCCATTTGATTTCTCCCTGTATTCATACCTGTTATCCACCCATAGTAGTTTCTCCAAAACTTTCCATAATTTAGTGGCATTTGCAAACATTGTCAGCACTTTGATGTTCCTCTCTCTCCATTTTAATTTGTGGTAATTCAAGACACTTCCTTTCAACATACCATTGTTAATTTTTGTTAACAACCCTTAAGACAATCAATAGCTCACCTGCAACACTGTTGTCTGTTAAAACCAGCTGAGTAGTACTTGAGAGGAATCGAGTCCCACTAATCATATCTGTTCATTGCATTTTTCATTCTGCTCAATCCCTACGCCAATATTCGTTTGGAAAGACTCTTTTTAATTCATACTGCTGTTCTCTTCTACATTTAATGGTCTTATACAAGCAGCAGGGGCTGTTAAACGGCCTGTGCACTGCTTAAATGAAGGACACCACAGCGAGAACTGCAAGGACACTTTTCTAAATAAGAGTGTTGTTTGTTCGCATTTTTGCGCGTATCCTAATTTTGGAGGATTTCACAATATTGCTATTTGTGATTCACCAAGCGTGTCAACAGCCACAGGACAGTACTCTTGGTATACTGTCTGAACAGTTTTCCTTCAAGCTTCCCACTCACTACGTTATCTGCTCTTTCTCTTACAACTGAAAACACATATTTAAATACCAACCTGGCATTGATGCACATCTACTTCCAAAAAAGTTGCCTGGGGATATTTGTTACTCAGAGCATTGAAAGCTGGGGCTATCCTTAAACAAGGGCCACATCTGTGAAAACAACATACAGTTTAGCTTAACTTAAATTTATTTTTGCTTGAAAAACGTCTGCCCCCAATAGTATTAGCACATTGGTGTTCTTACTGATATCCTTGGTACACATAAAAACAACCTTCCTACCTGGCTGACAGATGGTAAGCAATCCTGGTGATACAATTAAGAATGACATTTAGAAACACATCATGAAGTGTTAATTCCCACTTCCTCAGACAGCTTCAATGTCACATGATTAGCTTCACCTATTAATTAATACTAACTTCATATTTCCAGCTAATGGGTTTAGCTCCAGCCTCTTTTACCACAAGTCAAAGTCCTGCTAGCTAGTGATACAAAGGAGGGAAAATAGAGTTGCCTGCTTTTCCTGAAACAGCAAAAAAACCAACAGAAAACTAGGACTGGCACCCCACATCACCTCCTGTGGAAAGAAAAGAAAAGAGTATCTACAGTAAAATCTAAGTAGGACTTTAAATATTTAACAGTAATAATGTATCAAACCTTTAGCACGAATCATAAAATTCCTACTGCAATTAAGTCTCACTTACTACAACTGTAACCAGTTACTACCATACCTACACGACCCTGGTAGGACAGACCTGACTTCTGCTGACTTAATTGTGTCACCTTGGCTGAAAATAAGTATCTGTTAATTATTATGCCTTTGCTGGCATACATGAAGGGTACAGATGCAACTATCCCTGCAAATGAATACTCTCACAAGCCAGCTTGTTGTGAAAGAAGCAATAGGAAAGCCAAACCGCCAAAAATCCCAGTAGAAACTCCCTCCGAAAGCACATCAGCGATCCTGAAGCGGCGAGCTGTCAGCGTGCGAAGGTCGCAGCGGCGCAGCAGGGCGGGCGCACGGGCGGGCGCACCCCGGCCCAGCCGCAGCCCCAGGCTGCCCGCGGCCTCCGTTAAGGCCCTTCCCGGCCCGGTACCGGGTCGGGAGGCGGCGCAGCACCCGCCAGGTGCGGCGGGGGGGGGAAGGCGGCTCCGCTGCCAGAAGGTGAATTTAACACCAGAAATCCCGTCCCGCTGCTGCGACCACACTCACGTGCTGCGGAGCAGGAGCGCCGCTCACGCCAAACAACCATCAGCTCGCAGCTCTTACCCGCAGCAGCGGCCGAAATGATACAGCATTTTGCCAGCTAACTGCACTTGGCAAGTCTGGAACCTCGCCTCGCCTCAAAGATAAATAAAACCACCGAAACCCCTCCGGGGCCCCGGCGGTTCCCGCGGTCCCGGGGCGGGCGCGGCCAGCAGACGCCTCCCGCAGGGTCAGGCCCAGCTGCCGCTCGCCGCCGCCTCGGCCCGATCCCCGCCCTCGCTCACCCCCTCATGGTGAACTTCACCACGGCCAGGCGGGAGCCGGCGGCGCTGAGCTCGGGCTGGAACTCGGTGTCGTTCGCGATCACCTTCACGCCCACCATCCTCGGCGGGCGGCGGCGGGGCCGGCGGTCCCGGCCCGGATCTGCAGCGTCAGGGCGGGCAGGCGGCGCCCGGCATGCANCCGCGCAGCGGCCTGGGGCGGGGCGCCGCCATGCTGGGAGCGGGCAGCCGGCGGGGGACGCCCCGGCGGCCATTTTGGGTAGGGGCAGGCGCGCCATCTTGGCCCGGGGCGGCCGAGGGGAGGACGCACGATGGCGGCTGCGGCCCGGCCGCGGGTCCTGCCGGCCGGAGAGCGCTGCGGTGCCGCGGCTGGGGGCGCTGAGGGGGCCCTGAGGGAGCCCGGCTGCGCGGCGAGGGGCTGGGTGCCATCCCCGCCTCGGGAACGCGGAGGAGAGCCCGCGCACGGTCTTGGTGCTCTGCGGGCCCACGCCAGTGCTTTGGCTGGGACTGGTTCTAGAAGCGTGGAATTAAAGATAAGCCACGTTTTATCCTCTTAACGAGAGCTGAAACAGAGGAAAGTAGGCCTTACTCCTTCCCTGGGAGTTTTGAGGACGCGTGGAGCCGCGCTCTGACCGGCGCTAGCTGCTGGAGCTGCCTCAGGCTACTAGTACCAGGTGTACAAAACCTGCAAAGGAACTGGGTTGTCAGAAGAGCCCACCCCGCCTCGTCCAGCTCGTGACGCCTGCTGCGTGCTCCAGCAACCTAGTCCCGAGGAGCTGCTGCAGCCGGAAGGTGCCCAGGAGGCTGCTTCTCGGGAACCCGGCAGCTCCGGGCAGCCTCGAGCGTCTCCAGGATGGAGACAGGGAGACCTCTGCGGGAAACCCAGCCCAGCCTTTGAGCACCCTCGAGGTCAAGAGGTCCCCTTCAGTAACGGTCTCCCTCAGCCTTCTCATTAGCGTGTACGTTGGTGACACAGATAAAACTATAATTAATGTTTAAAGTAACAAAATGAAAGTGTTTAACGTTTTTATTAGCACCTTATTTAAGATAACATAATGCTTTCCATAACTCAGAAAACATCCTTGAGCTTTTACAGCCACTAGTTTAAAACAATCCCTCTAAACATGAGCAAGAAAAAAAATCCCTACTCCCGTTGTGATATAATGGCGCCTGACTTTGACCAACATTGGCTTCGGGAATTTACTATTACAGGACAACTGGAGAATCTCCATTCTCCCAGCTGAAAGTAATTCACATGCTAAATAGGCTGCTGTTACAGACAGGCATCTGTTCTCCTTGGATGACAGGGTCCCCCCGCCTGCCAGCAGTCATGTGGCTGGCTGGAATTTGCATATCTCCATACAGATACATGGATACATCTCAGCATTACTTTTATAATCAAAAATAACGTAGTAGCAGTGTTCATCCATAGCTGAACTGAATAAAAATTTGGAGTTGCTTTGTCTGCAGGGAACTGGTGGCACGGGACGTATCTGATGCCAGCCCCACACAGGTAATGTGTTATGTACCACCATACAGTAAAGCAAGTTGTGAAATAATTTCACCATTCTAATTACTTCTGGCCAAGAGAAAGTGTTCTCTCTAGTTTCAACTGCAGAAATAATTTTCCCTTTCTGTCCTAACCAGCTGTGATGTACTGACTGCTAAACAGCTGATAGGAAACAGAAAACCGCCGCTGAACCGCCGTTAGCATCAGCATCTTTGATGATGAGTGTGTAACTAAACCCAGTTATTCACACATACAAAAGGCTAACAGTAAAAAAGGTTGGTTTGGTTGCACGGAAAATAAAGAAATAAAGCCAATAACCTACCACACCTTCTTAGCACGGTCCCTTGCCAAGGCCCAGAGAACAGATCCAGCTTACCTTGTACCTGCAAGACCTCTGCTTGGTTGGAAAACACACCAGGTAGGAATTCCCTTAACATCTGCTAACTTAAAAACTGCCCTAGGTTTGTTGTTGACCAGTTTTTGTGATATTATGGGGATGACGCTTCTCTTTTGCAGAGAGAAATTACATGCAGGGTTTTTTTCTCAGTTTCCTGATGCTATGTTTTTTATAAAGCAAAGGGTGGCAACAAACTGAAAAAATTAGGAGGCATAAGTGCTCAGAAGCAGGAAGGGGAAAATTATAGATTAGTTTGTATTAGCCACGTTCCAGGATAAGCTAAGCAAAACCAGAAATTAAACCCAGAACTTTCTCTACCCTGTTTTGCAGTGTCATCACTGACAACTCCACGGGCTTTCTACACCCTGCAGGTGCTTCTGCATAAATTTCATACCGAGCAGGCGCCGGGGAAGAGCATTTTCCTGCTCAGACCCGGCCATATTTCCACGATAGTGCCTTACAGCTTCCACCACCTTCAGTAATCCCTCTACACGAGTTATTCCTCACAGCTCGCCCCGCCACCGGCCGTACCCGCCTCGTCCTCGCCTGGGCCCAGCCCCGCCGAAGGGCCCAGCCCGGGCCGTCCCCGGGCGCCCTTCCCACAGGTGCCCCCCCTTCCCCTTCTCCTTCCCCTTCCCTTTCCCTTTCCCTTTCCCTTTCCCTTTCCCTTTCCCTTTTCCTTCCCCTTCCCTTCCCCTTCCCCTTCTCCCTCCCCTTCCCTTTCCCCCTCACGCAGCCGCCGCGGCGGAACGGGCCCGCCCTGCCGCCCGGTTGCCATGGCGACGCCGGCTGTCCCTGCCTGCCGTCAGTCACGACGGCCGGGGCCTTTGCGACAGTGGCGGTAGGAGCGGCGGCCGCCGGCGGGGTCAGCTGGGCGCCGCACCG
>ML997829.1:775443-840335 GCA_010365825.1 Otus sunia | reverse complement strand
CCCCCCCCCCCCCCCCCGACATCTGCAGGTCTCGAGCTTTGCTTCCAACAAGTGTCAGCCCAGCCTGGGCCCCCCGCGGTCTCTGTCACCCTTCGGGGGGTCGTGGGAGCCGGTAGTAAGTGACCGGTTGTCACCGGGGTGGAGAGCTCTCCCTCTGCTAACGGAAAGTTACCGAAGGAGCCCCTCTTCACACAAACATCATCCATTGTAGGAACCTGAATCGCTTTTAATGCCGAATTTCTGTTCCATCGTGGCCTCTCCACTCAATTTCCTTTTTCTGTGACATTGCTGTTAACTAGGGGTAGGATTCGGAGTTGACTTTGCAGCTGCTTTGGATAACTGTCCTTCATGTGATTGTGACAGGTTCAAATTGGAAAAATTTATGCGGATTTAATGTGTCATCAAAGTAAGTGCCAGAAGAACCTGCAAATGGCTGTCAGAGGTATCTATTAACTATAATGAAGGATTCAGAGTCCCAAATTATCATTTCCTCCTTGTCTTATAATCTTACATATATACAGGTGGGTTTTTTTGGGGGATAACCACTCTTACCTTCCTATCATTAAATTAAAATCAAACATCTGTAGCCATTCACTCAGCTGGGCCAAGGGGCAAGCAATAATCTTTCATTGGACTGTCATTGCCACCTGAAGGTTGAGGAAGAGCTTGTGTCTTAATGAGTTACTTTGCCATTTCTATTTTGCAACACAAGTTTGTATTTGTTGAACTTATTTTTGATCTTGTGTGTATTGGGAAGGTTTGACAGCAACATTTACAATCCTTTTATTTAGATTAATATGTAATGGCCCATTCAAGACCTAGAGCTCTGTAACAAGTATTGTCTCAGGGTGCTTGAAATACATGTTCTATGATGTAGTGCTGCAGTTTGCAGGGAACTGTTACAGATAAATTGACTTGGAGATACCACGGTCCTGGCTGCACAATGTTGTGGAGAAGCTCCTGATTTAGGGGAAGAGCAGAGGCGTGAGGTGATGAGTTTGGAATCAGCAGAGTACGTGGGGATAAAAGAAGGTCAGGTGCTATTAATTCTTCAATCCTTGATCAGCATAATGAGAAGGACCGTTGGGTTTGTTAGTCATTAGTACCTGGATTTAAATCACCTTCTGATCTCACATGAGCCTCAGTGTGGCCTAATGGCTTTGGCCAAGTTCAGAAGAGCGGGTTAGTTTTCTCCTGCAGTGTGCTTAGTTTTGTTTTAATGATAGGGTTGGTGAGGTCAGTGTGAATATTCATAGTAGTAAAATTAAGTAAGCTGTGTTTACAAAACTGGGGCCTCTGAAAAGTCCGTGCACCTCTTGCTTCTGTAGGGATAGATTATTTCTCCTGGATAGCTGCTGGGGTTTTGATCTGTGTGTACTGAAATGAGTAAATCTGAGTATAGAGCAAACATAGTTGCTAGTTGAACTCCCATTTTGTGTGTGTTTGTGTCTGCATGGGGGGGTGGCATTAAAACTGCTGGCTTACCTAGCTTTTTGCTGCAGCAGTTCCCTGACTTTGCTGTCATCATGAACAAGCTGGTTCTTGATTGTACAGCTAACAATTTATTGCATGCTTCTCCTGTTTACTTATACCAGTCTCTGACAAATCATGGATTTTAATACTTCTTTTTTATAAGCAGTTTTGAGCATAGTGTTGCCATAATCTTGTTGCAGTTGCAAACCAGAACAGCGTGCTGTTAATTGGACAAAGTATAAAGGTACAGTTATCTTTCTCAAAGCTTTGTGTTTAGTGTTTATCAGATGCAAGCTGAACTGATAATGGTTTGCTGTGTGTGTCAGTGTAAGACCTGACCTGATAGATTGTTTATGGTATTTTGTATCCTGCAGGTATGGTCCAAAATTTCTTCTGGCTTAAAAAAATTAAAATTATTATCTTTTTAAAAGCTTTCTGAGTTGGCATGGATTTACAAAGGGCAAGTGGTGCATAACCAACCTGACGGTCTTCCAGGAAGAGATGGCTGGCTGGGTGGATGGGGGAGCAGCGAGCCAGCCCCGGCGGTTCGATTCAAACTCATTTGTTAGATTAATGATAGGTTAAGAAAGCAAAAACATTTTGCACTTGATGCCTTTGTAGTGATTCAGAACTAATTCCAAAAGACTCTGAAAATTACTGACAGAACTTCAGAAACAAGCGGAATTTAATTGACATAGCAAACTTTAATGACCATTTGTATTTAATAACAGAACTGTTTCTTTATTCACCATCTGTTTAGAGAAAGGTGTGATTGTCTAAATATGTGGGTTGTGATCATGGAAGCTTTCTGTAACTTTGGGTAAAGCACTTAATTTTCTTCTCCCCACCTCATTAACCTATTTTCTCAATCCCCAAATATTAAATAGAAAAGGTCATTTGTAATTAAATCTAAAACATCAGATTTTTATAAAGTGCATTGGGTTATTCAAATGGCAGCCATGATGTCACAGAAACGAGCCTTTACCATAAATGTCTGATTGTCTTTATGTAAATGGTTTTAGGAGGGGTGTTACAATGCTTAACTAATGTCTTTTTGAATGAAAGATTCTGTATGCGTGAAAAATATTAGGCATAAAAATTGCTGTTCCCTTGAAAATATGCAATCCCCTTGGAAGGTTTGTCCTGATGTCATGGATGGCAGCCATCTCTGTACTTGTGGCAAATCTGAATAATAATGTAATTTAAATTCTGCTGAAAATACAGAAAAAATGGCATTAACATGTGGTAAACATTGATAGGGAGAGGAATGATTTATTCTTAACCTGAGTTGCTTTGTTTGAATATAAGTGCGGTTACACTTATTTAAAAGCAGATGTTCATTTGGCAGCCTTTAGTGGTTCGGTTTGGAGCTGTTGCACACTGAGAGCATATTTGGTAAAGAAACAATCAATTCTTAGATGGGTTTTTTTGGTAGATTCTTTTAGCGTCCACTCATATCCTAAGATTAATTCTTTATATGTGTGTGCTTTAATTGAAATAAATGTGTTGGGAATGAGCTCTTCTCGGCGTTTACCTCTGTCTTAACAGAGCACAGCAGATTTACTTATCTATTTCTTTCCCAAAAGACACCTTTCTCCTGGCCTCCTCGTACCCTTCCCGTGTACATGGATCCGTCTGCCCCGGGGAACGGGCTCGAGCGCAGCCCGGGGCTCGCTGTGCTCCATCTGGGCTTTCTACTCGTGCAGCCTGCAACATCCTTATCTGTGCTCTGCTCAAACCCTTCCTCGTGTATCCACCCGCTGAAATATTGGAGGGCGAGGAAGTCTACGCACGGATCAGGTGCTGTACTGGCCACAGCTGTTTCTCTTTCCCTGCACCAGGGCCTGGAAATACAACCAGCTAGAGCATCACATCCACTTGCTAGTGGCAGGCACAAAAGGAAACTGGTTTTATTGTCCCAGGGCAATGCAGAGGGGAAAAGTCACTCACTAGCTGCTGGGCTTCCTACCGTAAATTAATTTTGGTTGGGGGCTTTCTCTGGCTGTAGAAATCCTTATTATGGATGTTGTTTCAGGGTGAATAACTGGAGGATTCCGGGCTTTAATGAGACTTCCCATCGTGACTGAAAGTTGTGGGAAAACTTGAGGAAATTGCAAGTAAAACCTTCCTGTTTCAGGAACAGTTCGTATACGGGTGGAGGAAGGTTTTTTGGATTTTTTTTTTGCTTGTCTGTTGCTGTCACTTGGAAAGATAAAAATATATGCCAAAACTGGATGGACGGGAATGCTAATCTTGTTTTAAAATACTGGAATTAGTTTCCAGGCGTGAGTTGTGGCAGAAGGTAATAACCCATATGATAAATGCTTCAAGTCCTGCTGCGGTTTGTATAGAGAATCTTTTTGTTAAGGTGTTATTCTGATTTGCTGCATGTTAGGTTTATTTTGTGCAACAGGTGAGGCAGAGCACCAGAAAAATTGCGTGACTCTCCCTTTAATCTGTTAAAGAAACAGTTGTAAAGCGCTCTGACCATGCATCTGACCTTTGCCTTTATACCCGTGGCTATCCTACCTGGTCATTCCCCTGATCCTGTTGAACAATAAGCTGCTGGTAACTTGAAAACTTTCTTTGCATCTGCCTTGTCCTTTCATCATTGGACTTTGATTTGAAGTTACTATTATGTTTTCTGATTGTAATTTGGTTCAGTAAGTTAGCTGTGAATAGTTTACCATGGCTTACTGGTCCTGAAAGTGCTAGTTAGTGATTAGAGGACTATGGCTTGATAAAGACATTTATGGGAGTCTTTGATTCAGTGTTTAATGCTTTGTACTTAAGAAATCAGTTAATAGCTTTACTCAAGCAGGAATTTATCCCAGATTATTAAATTTGCCTGAATATCAGCCTTAAGCAGTGAAGTGGAAAGAGTCACTGAACTATTTTACCAGATTAGCATATTATTTTTATTTTTTTTGGATCATCTGCTAGTCTAAAGAATCACTTTCTCTTTAAGCACAAAGAACACAACTGAGATGTATGTGTCCATAACTCTCACAGACATATTTTGATGATATTGCAGACTTAGTAACAAAAGCATGAAAAGGGTACTCGGTGCCATTTCAGCTTTGGGTTTCACGGGGAAGATAAGAATCCGTGGGGCCGGACAGTGATGGATGTGGCTGGGAGCCCGCTCTGCGGCCGGAAGGTCGCGGTGATGACCGTGGCGAGTCCTGCGTCTGAAATGGCACGTGGCCGGGGGCACGAGGGGCTGGGCAGCAGCTTTGCGGAGGAGGACCTGGGTGTCCTGGTGGGGGAGAAGCTCCTTGAGGCCAAGAGATTTGTGTGCCGGGCTGCATGAGCACGGCTGTAGCCAGGAGCAGGAGAGGAAAGATTGCGAGGCCGCGCCGCAGTACCCTGTTGGCGGGATCCCACGGAGGGCTGTCGGGGTGCTCCAGCGTTAATGGAAAAAAGAACCACGTTTATTTTATATTTTCCTAGTCATTGCATCTAGCGGAGCATACCTGCTACTCTGGACTATTCTGGGACTGCCTGAAAGACACGGCAGCTGTTATCTGCTGGAGGCGATGCGCAAAGAGCTGGTGGTGTTCAGAGGGAATACGGGAGATGGTATGGGTTTGGGGTACCAAGGGCAGCCTGTCAGGGTTTGGGAAGGGACTGAAGACGAGGGGCTTTGTGACTCCAAAGGTGTGAGTGGAAGTAAGTTCCGAAGGTGCCACAAGTGAGAGTGATGCTCTGATTGACGTGGCAACTCCTGCCGTAGGAAAAAGTAAATATGAGATCCTTTGTTGTGGGGCAGAGGACAAAAAAAGAGAGGTTCCACTTTGTCAGGTCTTTTCCCACATCCCTGCATCTGTGTATTTACTGTCTGAGAGAGGTAATTTAGAAGGGAAGCAAAATAACCACAGGTATGCTTTTATACATATATATATTTATATACAGGCATACACCCCCACACACGTGCAATACCACCAACTTATTCTCTCACTGGGTGTTTGGGGGAAGGAAACTGGGACTCTGGCACTTGTGAAGTGATTGAGAAAAAATTAACAATCCCAGGGGAGGCAGAGAGGCATTAAGCAGGAGGAACTCAGTTTGATGTCTCCATTTTCCAGTTCAAGTTCCAGTTCCCTTTTCTGAAAAAATAGTTTATTCTAGAAAGATACACGTAACTAGAACGTGGGATTTCATTTGTAGTGACTCACTGCCTGCTTTGTGACCGTTTGTCAGCGGTACAGTGTTTACTTGCTGCTGTAGTTTGTCATCATTGATGTAAAAAAAATTGATTGTTTACAGACAATAAGTGAGTTTTGGTTTTTGCAGGGGATGTATTTGGTGTTCGCCGACGGTAGAGGAGGGTTGTTCTTTGTAGACTGAATTCTTCAGCTGTTAAAATGAACTTGTGGTGCTTTCTGAAAATGAAGTTTTTAATGAAGGCATTGCGGTACCACAATAAAAAGCTAGAAGGAAAGAGGTAGTTTTTCTTTTTGCTCTCTCTCTCCCAAGGGTTGATATGAAATATTCTAAGAATTCGGTTTCTCTTAAATTGAAGGTTTGAACTGTGAATATCTGTAAGCCTTTAGAAAGTATTTTGCTGTTAATGTTTTCAGTGCTTTCTCTCATGTTTTTTCTGTGTGGAAATATATATTAGGTTACTTATATGTGCTAATACTTTTGTGTGTTGTAATATCCTATACATTCCTTCTGAAAATTGAGTTTATGTATTTATAGTGCTGTGGATTTTAAAGTTTTTATAAATAGTTTGGAAGAGCATTAAACTGACTGCAAAATTTCAAGGAACAATTCCGTGCCCTGGTAGGGGAGCTTCTGTATTTATTCCAAAGTGCAGCCGTTTGCATCGCTGAAACAAGCAAGTGACATGTAAATACTGTGACTTGGTCCCTGAACTGTGAGCAATAGGAAATGAAAGGAATGAGAAGAGATTTTGATGCTGCTTATCAGTGTTTTTACTCCTAGATTTTTTCAGCTCTGAAGTTATTGATGGATTGCTTTATTATCCATTAAAACTTGCTGCATAGATGACCCCGATGATCAAATACCATTTACTGTCATGAAAAGAATCCTTGGAGGAAGTGTGGCCAAACAAGTCCTTGTGAGATCCCTGCTAAACCGGGCTGTCTCCCAGTTGGGGTGAGGGGGTGCTCCGGGGGTTACCTGCGGGGCTGCAGTGGTGGCATCTTTTGGGATTAATCGGGACAGTTTTGAGTTTCTAGTCCACAGCAGCGGAGCTACTAAATGGAGCTTTTTGCAGGTAGCGAGGGAAGAACAGTTTGTGAAGAATGTTGTACCTTGATTGATATTCAAGTGCTTTAATATATATAAAGCAAAGAAATTTCCGTCTCTCCCCACCTTTCCTAATGTGTCCTTTATCTTACTTCATTACAAAAGTTGGGTGGTAAAAGAGTTAAACAGGTATTTTTGTTTGTTTTGGTGATTTTTGTTGTTGTTTGCGATTGCATTTTTTTGTATTACATCTCAACACTTCATTTCTGTTCTTCACTATATTTTTATGGTTACTTCACTCTTAAGTATTTTTAGAATCATAGCTCTTATTAAGATCACCGTATTTTTAAAAATTAAATTCTTTTACAGTGCTGTATTGTGATCATCCAGATAGAACAATTGATCCATTGCGTAACAATTAACGCTACATCTGCAGGCACCTTTTGCAACTAATTATTCCAGGGTAGCTTTTAGTATGTTGCAGTAGATTTAAATGCTTGATTATTGGTCTTCATATTTGTTCATTAAAGAACAACTCTGACTAAAATAAGTAGTTGTTAATAAAGATAGTCCAGTTGGATGCGAGAGAAGAGTTGGCATAAAATGGCACTTCATGGTACGTGAAATTACTGGGTTTATGATACAGGTTTTATGAAAAACCATAATATATCTCTCACTTTTCAGACCTTTGAGGCTTGGTACACCCAGCTGGCCCTGTAAGCTGTTTCACAGTTTGTAATACTTAGCTATTCATTGTTCTGCTCCTGCTGTTTTCCCTTCCCCCATTTTTCCATGCACACTATCGTGTTCGATTTCTCCGACTGCAGAGGTTGGTGCTACGAGGAGTATAGGCAGCATTTGTCAAAATTAATAAAAAAACTACCTTCTTGTAGCAATTGCATTGCAATTTTTATATAGATGAGAGATGACTTTATGTTGAACTCTATGTAGTATAGTAAAACCCGATGTTTGGAAGTAGAAGGTATTTTTGGTGCAGAAAGGGCTGGTCTAAGTGTGGGAGTCCCCCCGGGAACGGCCAGGGTAAGGTGGGATCAAAAGGTCACGTTGGTGGTTGGTGCAGGCAAGATCTCTGTTGCCTCCGTTCCTGTCAAGTCTGAATTTGTCTGAAAGGGGAGACACTAAACCTTGCATGATAGTTTTCAGTGGAACTGGAGATTATTTGATTAGATTCCCGCAACTCCCGTGGAAGTCTGGAGCTGGTGCTCGCGCTGCCTTTGAGGAAAGGGCAGCTGGGGCTGCTGGGTGAGGGCTTGGGCGGCAGCGGGTCAGCACGACTCCACCCGTCTGCTCGTTAGTTCCCTAGAACCAGCGCTGCTGCCTCGTCAGAGTATCGCGGGGACATGGAGGGGAACTGTGCTTATGGCAGTGGGGAAGTGGAGTTGGAGGGAACCTTGCTTCGATTCAGGATGACCTTTATTTTTCCTCTGTCAGAATTTTTTTCCCCTCTGCTGAAGCGCTGTAGAATTGGTTTACATATCTGGAAACAAATGCAAGTATTTCTGGATTGCTTAAGCTAGAGGAGTATGTGTGTATCTATGGAAAGACAGGAAAATAGGCATTTTAAAAATATTTCTTCAGTGAATTCTGTGTGTTTGGTGTGTTTATAGTCCTCTAAATCAGAAATTCTGCTCTGGTTTGAGCGGTGATAACTTGAGAATATGAACCTCCACAATTAGTACCTAAGGAACATTTATTTATTTGGCACAACCATTTCAGCCATTCATTTATCACAAAATGCTCCAAGCAGTGACTTTCCATAACTCAGACTTTTACTGGGGTGGAATAGAGTAACTCCTACAACTCTGATCCAGAATAAGAGACTGTTAAGAGAATGTCAGTCATTCTTGACATACTTTCTCTGCTTGATGGCTGCATTTACTATATTTCAGTTGGTTTTGAGAGTGTAATAGTAACTGGAATAGATCTCGTGTATGTTTGGTATAAACTTGTCGTTAGTACAATCAAAACACAACTTAAGTTCCGGTATTTTTATTTACTAAATGCAGAATATACCCCAAAAGTGTACTCAAACTGATCATGAGGTCAGTTGGTTACCTGAAAAGCAAAAGAAAGTCTTATATTTAGTTTCCTTTTCCTGTGCTGGACTTTCTGGTGTTTTGGGGTGCAGGCAGGGGTGCAGGCAGCCCCCAGAGCTGCTGCTTGCACCCGCCTTTGCCCCCCCGGAGAGCTGACCATACATTGACAGGCTCCGTCCAAGCAAACACAGGTTCAAGGATCCTACTTAATAAAAACACGTAAGTGGTTGGCAAGCTCAGAATGTTGCTAACAAAAACAGTGGTTTGTTTTGGTGTTTAAGGCTTGTGCTAATCCTCCGAACTTCTTTATTACTACAACTTCAGATTCTGTGATGTTGTCTTTCTCTCTCAAATTGTGACTGAAACGTGTTTGTTCTTCTCTATTTCCCAGTCACCCAGAACATTTTGGCTTTGTGATGTATAAAAATTTATCCATGTTATTTGTGTCAATATATTTATAAGATATTAAGTATTGCTCTGAGGATTTTTTGTTGGATAGTGGCCAGAATCTTGTTCAGGTGGCAAATCATGGTGAGCAAAAGTACCTTCAGACATTAAATAAGCACATCTAGTGCTACTGTAGTTCAACAAGCTTCTGTATAGGTAGCTGGCTGGTCAGTTGTTGCTCTCTGTCAGCTATCACAAGATGATCAGCATCAGAATGGCTGGATTACACGAGAGCGTCAGCTTTTGTGCAGAATAAACAAACCTGCAGCTTTTCTGGAAGGAAAGGTGATGCCGTGGGTGGTGCAGGGGTCACGGGAATAACTAACGTGTCTTTTAAATCGGCTGTTTCTACTTTCAGCTAGCTGTTATTTGTGTAGTTAGCCTCTTTTAGCTGCGCGTGTGTGAGGCTGAATGAACTCTCAGAGTCAGCGTGTGAATTAAGGAAGGGCATTAACCTGGAAAAGGTTTTCCACCTCTAATTTCACCTCACGCAGGGTACTAGATACTCCAACATAAACATAAATTTAAAAAAGCTATGTCAACGTGACACTGTTCTAACAGAACAGCATTCTGGAGAAGTGCATAGTCATCTGTAGAAACCTCCAGAGCCTGTTTTTGACTAAAGGCTGTTGCTTTTGCAAATGGGGATGAACTCTACTAGTGGGCATAGGATAGCTGCTGCACCCTGGGACTTAAAGCATTTGTTACTTCAAAATTACTGTATAAAGAGTGATTTTAGCAAAAGTACTGGTGTGCGTAGGGAAATGCCACTATGAAAAGTGCCTTTTGAAAATGCGTAAGAAATCAAAATCATAAAGTTATGATACTACCACAGTTCGCTGTATTTTTCAAGTGACTGTTTCAAGAACATTATTGAATCCGCAGAGGAAGATGAAGGCTTTGCCTGATGCGAGGAGAGGCTGTGTACTGTAATTTATTTAAAATGGCTGTGTGGTGACTGCTCCTTTTGTATAAAATGTTGGTGAGGTCACTTCAGACTAACTTTCTAAGTTTCTATGAGGATAAGGACATGTGAAGTGCAGGACTGGCACACCCGCTGAGCCATAATATTTCTTTTCTTGATTAAATGGACAGGCGTGAAAGCAAGATGGCAGGAAACAGCCTCGTTCTGCCTATCGTCCTGTGGGGCCGTAAAGCCCCCACGCACTGCATATCCACCCTGCTGCTCATGGAGGACGCGCCCATGATCGTCACGGGCTGCCACGATGGGCAGATATGCCTCTGGGACCTTTCTCTGGATTTAGAGGTAAGACTGAAGTCTCAGCTTAATTTCTCTGCGTTTAAAGTGCGTATCTCCTTGCCGGTGTGATTTTATTCTTCGATATTACAGTCTTCAGTTCTTTCTACTTGTCCTCTCTGCCTCCCTCTCATGAGGCCTGGATCGACACGACGTACTTCCCATAGTGGATATTTCAGATTAGGAAGAGAGCTTTTTCCTCTTGAACTTTGCTGCTGCTCCTGCAGCAATTTAAGTAATTATTTCCTCTTTTCAGGAGCTGCTCTAAACTAGTTGTGCCTTTCAAGTTTAGCTGCTTAATATTGTTTTGTGAAAATGGATTCCAGTCATCAGAGGACTGTACTTAAAGAACTTTTTAAGGTTATCTTATTCAACCATTTTTTTCCCCATGAAAAGTGTGAGAGAAAATTGGCTAGCAGCAGAGATGAAGGTTGATGATTAATTGTTTTATGCCAGTGGCTGCCCTAGAATTGAAATCTGCAAGTGTCTATTTTGGAATATGATCTCGCAGTTTGCCTTGGTACAAAGAGTTTTAAACTCTTGGAATGGAATAGCAGAACAATCCTTTCTTGCAAAAAAAAAAAAAGGCAACATGCTTCAGGAAAAGTTGATACTGAATACCTAAAAATCTCAGTGTCTGTGAGTTACCCCCGTAAATTATGTTCATGTCTGGTAAAATTTAAAAAGAAAGAACGGGAGAAAGCAACTAGTTCTTTCTAGAAAGGACAAATAAATGGCAGTTTTCTTTTTTATCTTTAATCTATGTATGGGCTTTGTATAAACTTATTTATGAATACATAAGGTTGTGAACTATACTTGATTGGGGGGAACTATTGTTGCAGTACATTTTTTTTTTTTCCATTCAAATTGTGCCAAATTCAGCTTATGATTTAAAAATGTCGATAGCATGTGTTTGCAAAGTGCATTTTTGCATAAATTAGCATTACAGTATCAGGTAGAAACTTTTTTTTTCCATATACTATAGCAGCATTCTGTGCAAACTGGATTTCAAGATTATATATCTGCTGCTATGCTAATTAAATGTGTGTCTGTGTATATATATTAACACATATATATTAATATATAAAATGGAAATTTGGAATGTGTATATTCTGGTTAACTAATGATGCCTGTGTTGGTTTTACTTCCCGTTTTCTTTCCCTGATTCTAGATTAATCCCAGAGCTCTGTTGTTTGGTCATACAGCCTCAATTACTTGTTTGTCAAAGGCCTCTGCTTCCAGTGACAAGCAGTATATAGTGAGCGCCTCGGAGAGCGGGTGAGTCCCCGGAGGATTTATGACTATGCAGATCTGTTAAATAATGGGAAGTGAGGGTGGAGAAGGGCGCAGGCTGTTACCTACGCGGTGTTTTTGACGGAGTGTAGCATCTGTAGCTGCTCCAAAGGAGGGGGGTTCTCCCCTCGTGGTGTGAGCGCCGGGGCTGTGTGAGAGCAGTACCTGGGGTGCTGGCTGGGGCTTACATCCAGGTGGGCGAGGAGATGTGTGACGTTGTTTCCTTCAGTCAAGGCGCTGCTGTCATCTTTCCGCTTGCGTGAGTTTGTCAGTTCAGTTGACAGTAGATCCATATTTTGCTCCTTTTTCTCTGTTTCTCGACTGAAAGCAAGCTTGAGTTGTAGCGTAGCTTGCTGGCAGGCAACAATTCCTAATGTTGTAAAACCTGGGAATCTGTCACACAATTTATCTATATTTCTGTTGCAGTGTTTGATTCTTATCCTTAAGAAAAAATACATCAGCAAATACATTTTATTTTTTGAGCAGTTTTATTTACTAATCAGAGCAACTCTTTAGAGGGTGGAAGGGGAAAGGATTTGTCATGCAGTTGGCATTAATGGGGATTGCAGTCAGGTTATTTAAAGAAAAAAAAGTCATACTTTGTGTATCTTTTCAGTAAGTTAGCCCAAATTCTAGGCTGAAATGTGAATGTAGAAAGTATATTTTATTTAAAAGTTACAATTTGATAAATCACAGGCCAAAGCTTTGGGGCCAACTAGTTTTATTGCTGATAACTCCCACGTGTTGTTTTCCCCCCACCTCTTCTCCTTCCCATCCTCTGCCTCAGGCTGATCTTTAGAACAGGCCAGGGCCATCCTCTGCTGGGAGAGCACCATCAGCTGGCTGATACCTTGTGATGCTGCCATTTCATGCGTAGCTTTTGCCACCTGAATTCAGCTCCCCTCCCGCTGTGGAGAGCTTTTCCCCCGTGCCCCTGGGCGTTAGCAGCCGTTGGGAGCTGGGCCCTGGCCCAGCATGGCCAAACCAGCAGGACGGGGAGGGGGCCCAGCCTAAACAGCCTGGCAGAGGCGGGGAGCCCCTGCCCAGGCGCCTTCCAGCACTTTCTCAAGGGCTCTTTGAGGCCGGACAGCAACTGAACCAATTCTCCAGAGCTCTTCGAGGCTGGACAGCAAAGACATCCAGACACCCACAGGTGGCCCTGAGCCCAGGGCAGCCCCCGTGAGCTGTACCCACACTCGTGTGCTGGCTGGTTGTATGAAGGCGAGGCCTTGGGCCATGGATTTGTTCTTCTGATAGCTGGAAGGCAGGAGGTTTCCTTCCTCCAGGTTATGAGCCTAGTTTTGTTTCCAGGAATTGGAGTAACTACTGCTGTTACCAAGAGCCTGGAATAGCTTCTGAGTTTTGAAGTAGAGGCACAAGCATTTCAGTTATGAGTTGTCTTCCTCTGAGGACTTGCACTGAACGCGATGGGTTGCCCCTCACCTCTGCCCGAGGTGATGCTACTGGTTTTCAGCATCTTCCTTGAGTCTTAACAGCACAGGGAATGCTACGTATTGAGGGGGGGGTCTAGGTTTAAAATGCATTAGCTCTGTTTGTGGAGACAGTTACTTTTATTCCAGAGTAACAGTATTTTGGAAAGAAGTTCTAATTACACATCATAATATTCCTTCTTAAACTAGTGGAGACTTTGAACACTCTTAGACTTAGTGTGGTATGTGTCTGTAATTTGTTTTTAAAACACATCTTTCCACTTTGCCTTGTCAAAGTTTGCTTTGAACAGTTAACATTCCCAACTCGGTTGTCTTTCATGAGGCAAAATGTTTAACCTGGAAGTATTTGCAAAGGTATTCCTTCCCAGAGCATCAGTCTGTTCTTGAGGGTTGCTTTTTCACTCGCCTACAGAACTTACTGTTTGAATGACAAGACCTTTCTCCTACACAAAACAAGCTTATAAAAGGAAAAAGAACTTTGAGTCTGGAGGTTTTTGTTTATTTGTTTGTTTGTTTTTTAAAAAGCTGTTTGCCAGAACATGGACCTCCAGGCTGAGGCCAACTTGATCAACTCTGGTGTGGGAAGGAATGTCTTAACCTCTGCCAATGTAAATGTAGCTGGCCAGCTATAGGTTTGTTATGTATCCAAATAAAATAAAGAAGATTTTTACCTGGAAAAGACGGGGAGCACTTTGACTACATAATCTTTTGACATGGAAGTTGGGAGTAGAATGTGTCAACACTTAGAATTTCCTTGTACTGATTTCAGTCCTAAGTAATCTTTTCTTCTGGATTTAGAACCAAAATATGTTTTCATTGTGAAATTATATATTGGATCTAAAGAGGGGGAAAAAGGTGAGAAAGCAGCTGACAGATCCTGTTCTGATTGAAGTTTAATATAAAAATTTAATTTTTTTTTTAAAAAAATACTGTAAATGGCAGGAATGGCTGCTAATTTGAAATAATTCATACTGGTAACTGTAACCTTTGCTCATAAGGCAAGTCAGAAAAGTATCTACTGGTCCTACTCACAATTTGTTGTTCAGTACTCCCTGTTTGGTCTTAGAAGTGCTGAAGAGTAGTGGGAGAGGCTTCCACCTCCCACCAGCCCGGCCCCCAGCCAGCCCGCCGTGGTCACTGCCGTCTGGCACTGCTGCCTTCTGAATCCTCACGGCTGTGGGGAGGGCAAGCTCATCTTTGCATGGCTTAGGGGATGCAGCAGTGATATATAATGACTTGAAACATTTGTGAGAGAAGTGAGAAATTCTCAGTTAGGTACTTGTGTTTGTTTAACATTGACTGTTTGTGATGAACCTTGACATTTCACTTGTTCCCCCTTATCTTTGTAGGAAAGAAGAGGTTGTGTAGATTGAGATGGACTGGAAATTCAAGTTGATTTTGACTTTCGTTTATCTAAATACAGTCCATAAAGTCACTAACAAATGGTTCAAATGGTTAAGTTTCTCCCAATGTAAATGTTTTTTTGACTTTTGGAAGATTGAAATGTTTTCCATGTAGTTCTAATCTGCCTTTTATGTTTCAGGGAGATGTGTCTGTGGGATGTGAACGATGGGAGGTGCATAGAGTTTACTAAACTAGCCTGTACACACACCGGCATACAGGTTAGTACTTGGTGTGTGTTTCAGAGCTCCTATTCTATATTGCAAAGTGTGGATAGCTATAGATTAGTTAGCAAAATAAGGCTGATTTCTATTTAAGCTTAATAATGACATCATATGCATACTGCAGTATCTCATAAATGCTGTATCATCAAATGCCCTGGAGCTGGAAATATGTGCTGTGCTTCACCATTTGAAAAAATGAATCATAATTAACGAGAGAGGCTGGAAAGGAAGGAGGGAAAGGAGAAGATTTTTGGAGGAGTACTGCCAGGGGAGGCGGGAGCGTGAGGATGACCTCAGCAGGGAAGGCTGAGGCAGGCTTCTGTCAGCTACAGCAGCTGGGTGTGCAGGGTGAGGATTGCCTTGGGAGGGAAACAGGGAGAGGGGCCCCTGCAGAAGGCTCCCCTCGTCAGTGCAGAGTGGCAATTTTTAAACATTGGCATTAGAATATAGGGGAATAATTAGAATGTAGGGGAGAACTTGTAGAGTAGGGCTGATGGTTGGACTCAATGATCCCAAGGGTGTTTTCCAACCTGAGTGATTCTATGATTCTGTATGTTTATGAAATTATGGGTTTGATTTCAAATGAAGTAGTGTCTCACATGGAGTATAATTTCTGTACTTCTGTTAATGTCTGTTTAGTTCTATCAGTTTACGGTTGGGACTCAGCGTGAAGGGAGACTATTATGCCATGGACATTATCCAGAAATTCTTGTGGTGGATGCCACCAGCCTTGAAGTTCTTTATTCTTTATTATCAAAGATATCTCCTGACTGGATCAGCTCCATGACTATCATTCGATCCAATAGAACACAAGGTAATGATTTTTGTTGCTTTTGCTATGGCTTTGCCTGCCTGTAAGAGAAACATTGTTTTCAACTTTTTCAAGAGCCAGGGGAGGAACTTGAATGTTGCTTCTTGTGGTCTTGGGCAACACCCAGCAAGCACTAACCTTTCCATAAAGCAAGGTATTCGTGGTTGTTTCTAGTCCCTGAAAAAGAGGCTAGATGAAGATCTGCATAGTATTGTCTCTGTTGCTGTTCCATCAAATGTGAGCCTTGGCTCTGGCTAAAATGTAAGTGCTTTTGCATGAACAGAACCCAAAATCTCCCCAAATCCCGCCGTGTGTGTGTGCTCGGCAGGCTCCAGGCTCACCTGGTAAATAGATTCAGTTCTGTCCTTAGAGTGTGCATGTGCTGAAACCTGAAGGACAAGGAACCTTCCTACAGGAAGAGTGATGTTTCTGGTTTGAATAAAAGCGTAGTCCCCTAGGGTGATAACATGTTTTCTCCTTGAGAGTTGCGAAGGAGTTCTGGAGAGCACTGGGGCAGCACGAGCCTGCAGAGTGGGCCAGGGCTGAAGGAAGGGGTGCAGGCTCTCTAAATGCCAGGGCTGTCGTCTGTGTTACTGACGTGGCCTGTAGAACACACCGGGATCATTTGGCAAGCTCTAAGTTGTCATTTTTAACAAGATATGTATGTACTATGAGTATTTCTTGTGATTAGTAGCTTTATAAAAAGCGCAGTCGTAACGTTTTCAAAGCTCCTGTTGTAGGAGGGGTGTTTAAGGAACGTGCTCATTAAAGGACACAATAGGATTAAAAAACCTGAAGACTGTGGAGGGAGGAACTTCTAGAAGCGATGACAGTCAGTTGAGCAGAGAGGTCTGAGCAGGCTCGTGCTGGGTGGTGGATTGGGTGACAGGGTTTGAGGCGATACCTGCCCACACATCTGTGTTGCTCTGGTAGTTTGTGTTCATTTGCTATGCTCAGTTGCTGTGCCCACAACATCTAAGTTGCTGGAACAACTGGAAGTGAACTCTGGTATTAAGTGTTTCCTGATGCTGCCTTTAATTTTATTTTCTGTTTTGTATTGTTTTTATATTGTGACCAAGAAGTTCCCCCTTGGATTTTGGTTTTGCACCAGACTTGTCTGGTAGAAACAGGAATGTCTATAAAGTTTGAGGAGCACCAGAGATACTTTGGTTTATATGAAAGTAGTAACTCCACTGCAGTAACTTTGCAATGTCCAATAGCACTACTAGAAACAGTGTCACATCCCTCCCCACATTTAATTTGAGCCTCGAGTATTAACTCAGCGATGTAAATGCAAACCTGTGGAATCTGTGTGTCTGAAACACCACTTTGCAAATGAATGTTTGATTTTGAAGCAAACACTTAGGAATGTTTTGTAAACTTTTAATGTTGAGGTACTCTCAGTATATTTTTGTACTCAGAAATGCACCAGTGTGCAACAAAATGAAGACATCCTTGTACTTACCAGCCTGATGTTTGTGTTTCCCCAGAGGACACTGTTGTTGCCGTTTCAGTGACTGGCATCCTCAAAGTATGGATAATAACCTCTGAAGTTAGTCGGATGCAGGTAAACAAAGGCTTCTGAATTAATGAGATTTCCTGTTGTGATGAAGGGAGAACTTCTATTAGTGCTGTTTCCTGTTCTTCCAGCTACCTAATGATATTATGGTTTTTTCTTCTTTGCCATTATGAAAAATCAACTTCCTTAATTTTGCTTTACTAATTCTTCAAGTTACCAGCAGAACCCCTCATCTTTCTTATGTTTGATTCAGAGAATTTATTTTCAAAATTAAGAGTAGGATAGTCTCCAATTTCTACAAATTTTTTGTATACGGTGTAATGATTTGTGTTAATATAGAAATATTCTTGTTAATAAACACTTTCTTCTAATTTTTCCCCTCTTTAAAAGCCCTCTTCTTTCACTGTAAGTCATCTTGTGCTACATTCCACAGGAGTCTTGAGTTCCAAAGGGAATTCAGTAACAAAGGTTGTTAGAGTAATGTTGAACTTCCCAAGCTGATACGGGTGCTGTACTGCATGTGTAACTTACTCAGCGCAGGCAAAACTGTTATATGCAAGAGCTTGTAGTGTAAGTACTCAGTCATTGAAAGAGGTGATGCTATAAATATGTGTTTACTCTGTCTAGTACAGATAAAAGAAATTGCAGAGTTAAAGCTTGCCCTGTACTGATAGGAAGTTTGTGTCTTTTAATATGGTGGTGATATTGTAGAAATGACTTTATCCCAATACTTCATTTTTTTTTAAGATTAAGTTCTCCAGCTGCTTTTCTTAAGCTCTTAAAATAGCTGTACTTAATTTTTAAGTTTCTTTCATTACAGTTTTACTATATCATACTATATTACTGTTTATTTCCAGAATATTCTAATGCAAAAGCAGCACAGTTTGCATTAGCTTGGAGGACCAATATAATGGAATTCCTTGCTTTTGACCCCATCAGGGCACAGTGGTATTCATGGGTTTTTGTTTTCACAGTTTCAAACCTGAGGAGGTTAGGTTTGCTCTCAAAGCCTTGTCGTGCAGCTGGTAATGTTTTGGCTAACATCACATTTAACAGTCACACTTAAAGAAAAGGCTGCTCTGAGCAGTGACGAGTGTTGGCTGTTATGAAAATAAGAAGCACAAAGACATAATTAAGCGGGAGCTTATCACAGCCTCGTCTGCTTGGGATGGGGGGAACCTTGAGAGGGTGAAATGTGAGCTGACCCTGCTTGCTTTCAGCAGGCTGTCTGGATGCCAGGTAGTTTGTCAGCAGTGGGGACACTAAATAGGCCCTGCTGATCTGTCCAGCTGGGGAATTTGTTAGACTTAAGTGACAAAGAGGATACCACATGCTCTTGCAGATCTTATGAGGAATAATAGCAGTTCTTATTCTACAAGTGTTTTGGTTTTTCCTTAGAAGTTGGCCATCTGGCGTCTTGAAAATCAGCGTAGTCATTCTTCCATCACATGGTCTCTGTCTTGTTCCTGAGTTCAGTTTGAGCAAGAAAAAAAATCGGCTGGGTGTTTTCTTGTTATCTGATTTCCATCTGGGTGCTGCTCTGTTTCAGATGCTGGTTGCTGGCACACTGTCTGAGTACTTAAATGCTTTCTGTGTAGGACAGAATGCTTATTCCCCATCTTGAAGATGAGGAAATAATATTTCAGGAAGCACAAATATCTCTGTCTTGCCGCAGAGATCTGTAACAGAGTAAAGATCGAGGACATCTGAGTCCCCGCTTCTGCCTTAACTGCCCGGCTGTCCAGAGTTCCTCTGTGCTCTCTGGATAAGGTTGGTTTTTATGGGAGCAAAGAGCCCCATGGAACCGGTCGAAGTGGCTGCCCTTGCAGATGAGTCTGCGGACTGGACTCTATCACAGGAAAGTTGGGATACAATATACCCATAGCAGTATCAAAATAAAATGTGTTTATTTCAGTTAAAACTTACAGAAACATTGACAAGCTCGTGACTCGAGCAAATTTAAAACCATCAAGAAATGCCTTTTTTGAAGACGTTATTACGGAAGTAATATGGCTCTATTTAATTTCAGATTGATAATTTTAACTAAAATGCTGTTAATTTAATGTTGGGTTTGTTTTTTTTTTAGGATACAACACCAGTATTTGAAGAGGAGTCAAAACCTATTTATTGTCAGAACTGTCAGAGCATTTCCTTCTGTGGGTTTACCCAGCGGTCCTTGCTGGTCGTGTGTTCCCGATACTGGAGGGTAAGCCAAGCGAGCTGAAGCTCATTTAATTAAACCACCAGGAAGACATTTAGATCAAGATACTCTTAAGTCCTTTTAATGTGTCTGTATTGAAAGCGGAATTAGCTGTTGTCTGGGCGTTTTAATCTGTCATGGGTTAACGACAGAGTTTTCTGTTTCTTATCAGGTTTTTGATGCTGGAGATTATTCCCTCTTATGTTCAGTCCCTGGTGAAAACGATCAGACCTGGACGGGTGGGGACTTTGTGTCAGCTGATAAAGTGATTGTATGGACAGAAGATGGACAAAGCTTCATATATAAATTACCAGCCAGGTGGTCAACAATGAAATACTCTTGTTTCTTGATTATTTTTTTTTTGAGATAAAAACATGAGAAACTTTGAAACAATATTGAATACTTTTGGCTTTTATTTCGTTACAAAATCATGCGGATTCTAAAGAAAGTAGTATTGCATGAGCATATTTTAAAGTGTATCCCCTAAATGTATCATGTTGAAGCGATGCTCAGTGATTCAGATTGCCTCAGCCAGGATTGCTTCACTATTTTCTGATATTACACTAACTCCTTTTCACTTTCCAATGGAGCTGTGTGATGGGAAGAGGTGCATGTTGCTGTTGAACAAGTGCCATAAATTAAAATAAAATATAGTTTAAGTATGTCCCTAACAGGGTCCAAATAAGGAAGAAATAAGATTTTGCTCTATGGAGTAGAATGTAAATGGTGATTGTATTATTGCAACAGAATACTCTTTCAGGACACTAAGGGAAGGCACCAACAGCTGAGTTTGTGCACTGGGTATCCAAAAGATTAAATAAATGCAGAATAACAAAAGTAGAATAAAAAAACTTCTCTAGTTTTCTTCTGACATCTTCATGACATGCGAACATCTCTTTGTTCTGGATAGAGAGACAGTTTTATCTTGGAGATCCTTGAACATTCTCACAAATGGTATGAGAATGTCTCTCTCTGACGTGAGCAGGTCCTTCTGGTGATCTGCTGGAGGAATCCTTGGCTTTGGTGTGTTTTGCTCCTGGGTCTGAGGCCAAATGTGTTGAACTCCAAAGCAGACCTAAAGCCAAGCTTCCTTCATTCTTTTTTCCTCCAGTTCTGAAGATGTTGGGGAACTGAGCTGGACATATTTGCAGCCATAAATTGACAAAGCATACCCTGTACATTAAAATTAGAGTAATGATCTTCTATACACTGTATTAACAATTGAAAAATGTAATGTTTGTGGGCATGGGGGTTGCTTTTGCTTAGTATTATTTAGTTAGCTAGGGATGTAGTAATGCCTCTCTAATAATATTATTTTATTCTTGTCTCTTTGTTCTTAAACCCAGCTGTCTACCAGCTAGTGATTCATTTCGCAGAGATGTGGGGAAAGCAGTAGAAAATTTAATTCCTCCTTTATTGTACAGCGTGTTGGACAGAGCAGATAAACAGGTAAAATTTTTGGGGGTGTTTCTTTTACAGAGTGCATTTCTCTTTTAGAGAGTTGGAGCACGCATACGTCATGAACAATCCTTCTCTTTCAAAGTAGACCTCCAGGATTTCTTCTTTTCCTAGAGAAAGTAGACACTTAGGAGGAGAACAGACGCAATATCCCTGCTGCTTCGTTTAGTTCTTGTTGTTTTTTCAGATAAATGCAGAGATGAGTCTCTGGGCGAGTGAATCTTTAGTTCCTATATACTAACAGTTTATTATTCATCAATGGCAGGAGAATTAGAAGCCAAGTCGTGGTGTGCGTGATGATTAGGCAGTAACTGAGCAAGAGCTTTTAGAATCACGACTTGGAATTTGAAAGCTTAAATCCTTGTAAAGAAATTCCAGTTTCATAGGCCAAAGTTCTCTCTGAGCTGTGCTTTGTTTTTCTGTTGTGCTGTGAACTGTATCTGCTCTAATATAGCTAAGGCTGCTGCATGGTATAGCAGGTACTTACACCTGTACTACTAGGTGTAGCTGGTTTACAAATGCTGTTATTACAAAACTATTGTAAGAATCCTGGGGTTTTTATCTTGACCATTTAATCTGTTGCCGGTGGACACTGAAACATTTATATACTTGATTTTTTTTCTCTTTATGTTGTCAATCAACACTACAGTTTTTTTGCTTCTATTGTGGACCGTGTTCCTTACTGAGGAGTGTAACTTCAGCTCACCACTGCAGTTAGAATGTTAACAATTTTAAAATACATATAAAAAATATTCTTAATATGAATATATTTAGAACAAAACCAAATATATGTAAAAATCTTTTTTTCCTCTCCCCTAAACCTGTGACTTGTTTTGTAACTAACCATTCATACTGCTCTACGTATACTCTTTCCTGTAAGAAAGGTAAAACATAAAGTAGCTAGTTTTTATCCTGCTCTTAAAAGATATGGTGGGTTGTGGGGAAGGTAAATTTTGAGGGTACTACGTGGTTTGTGTGTGTTCTGAAGTTGTTAATTTATTCTTTTTAACAGCTACTCATATGTCCTCCAGTTACTCGATTCTTCTATGGACGCAGGGAGTCTTCCTATAAACTGCTAATCCAGGGAGACTCTTCGGGGAGACTCTGTATTTGGAGTGTGCCTGATACTCTTGAACAGCAAGACAGTGCTAAAGGTATTCCTAATTAACACTCCTGTTGCCAAGTCTTTTAGTGGGCACCTCTATTTTTTTTTCTGAAGTGTTTTGCTGCTGGATAAAGCACTGCTGCTTCTCCTACAAACCCATGAAGTGCTTTTTTGAATTCTTAGCTTCTTCTAAGAGTTAGTGATTCATTTTTTTCATATATGAGAAAAATCTTAATTTATTCTGAATATTTTTCAGGTATTAACTGTTTTTTTTCTAGTTACTAGCTACAGTTGTTGCTGTCTGCCTGTGTAACTTCCTCCTGTAGCTCAAATCATACACTGTTCCAGTTCTCGCATATATTGGAATCATGGCATCATTTAGGCTGGGAGTGACCTTTAAGATCGAGTTCAGCAGTGTTGTTTCCATGTGTTGTGGCAGCTTCACTCTACGTAGTCAGTAAATTAATCTCCAGTGTGTACCTTTTACATTGTTCAGAGTGTTGTAACATGAAGTTGTCTTAGAAAAGCATTCCTACTTTCCGTTCTTTTTTTTTACTTTTTTTTTAATTCACCTCCCGCCTCACCCCTTCCCCTTTCTCTTTTGAAACAGGACTGCAAACAACCACTTCAATATCCCTCCAGGAAGCTTTTGATAAACTTACTCCTCGCCCTGCTGGGATTATAGACCAACTAAGCCTAATACCAAACATCAATGAGCCACTTAAAGTCACGGCCAGCGTGTACATCCCCGCCCACGGGCGTCTGGTTTGTGGCCGCGAGGACGGGAGCATTGTGATTGTGCCAGCCACACAGACGGCCATCGTTCAGCTGCTGCAAGGGGAGCATATGCTCAGGAGAGGTAGGCAGCTAAGCTTTGGAAAAGCCCAGCTGGGTTAGTGTGTGCCTGTCACTTACAGGATAGACTGAAGTAAGAAATAGTCTCACCGAGTGAGCGTCAAGTCGTTTTACAGGCAGGAATCACATAACCACGTTCTTAACAACTCTGAACTTCTATGATGTAATGAGAAACCTAAATCATAAAGGAACTGTGGCTGGTTTGCATCAGGTTGGGGGCTCCCTTCACCAGGAAACCTGGGATATTTCTCTGGGGTTTTTGAGACAAGTAGCAAAGATGTGTGGGAGGATCTCCTTGGGAAAACAGCACATCTGACAGCTCCTCTCTGACTGTTGTGGCCTTAGCTGAGGGTTAAACCTTGGCCTGCTGTTGTATATTTTGCTTCCAGATAATGTTGTTTTTATACTTCTGTGATCACAGTTGCAGAACAAATATTTAGGTTTTGATTTTTAAGTGCTGAGAAATAAGACATGTAAATATTTTTCTGTAAACACAGCTATGAGCTTGACAGTTACATGCAAGGCTGTTGGTTGAACTGTTTCCTTTATATAACTGATCTGCCTTACATAACTTCATAGAAAAATGATTTTTTTTTTCTTAACGTGAAGTTGGATTGCCTCAGAATTGATGCCTTATTCCACAAATAAACACTGGTGATCTGTACCCTCATAAAAATCCAGAAGTACCTGTGTGTATTCCGTGTAAGGTTTGCTGTGCTTGCTAGAAAGCCTAATCACATAGAGGAAGGAAGTTCCACTACGTCCTGCAGGTGTTGCACAGAACACTTGATTCTGGTATTTAATTTACTGGGCCCATTTTGTCAAATTTGCCATCTAAAAGGACAGTTTTTCGAAGCATCTTTTGCGATAGAGGTTAGAATGAGAATGATTTCACTGATGTGTTTGATCTCAGTGAACAGAAGACTCGTCATTCTTGCTCTGTGTTCACAAAAATTATTTTCCTTTTAAAATTTAAATTTGATGTCATTAACCCGTTCTGCTCAAACACTAAAGGCTGTGGACTTGCACATCACTGTGGCCAGAGCAGAGTAAGATTATGCAATTTTCCTGGTACGGGTCCTTTTGGCTATAACCTTGGATGAATTCATGTTTGGGGAAGGGAATTTATTTTTTTCATATCTTTGGCCATTGAGGTTATTTTTTTTTCTAGTATTTTTTGGGGGGAGGGGCTGTTTTAAGACAGCTTAATTACTTTAAAGTGAGATTGTACAGCAAGACAAAAGGAATTATTCAGTCCTTGTCGAGTAAAAAAACGTATGAACACTTTAAAAAAAGACAGGGCTAATTCTGTAAGAACTTCTGTCTAAAATTGCAGTATGTCTGTATTTTCCTTTGTCAAAAACAGTGTTTTGGATTGTTAACTGTTCCATTGAATTGAATTATATTTCTTCTGTCTCTTTATTTTCCTTTTCTCCCTTTCACCCCTTACCCAATTTCCCAGGTTGGCCACCTCACCGGACTCTCCGAGGCCATCGAAACAAAATTACATGTTTACTGTATCCTCATCAGGTTTCTTCTCGTTACGATCAAAGGTATTTGATCTCAGGTGGTGTGGATTTCTCAGTCATCATATGGGATATATTTTCTGGAGAGATGAAACATATCTTCTGTGTACATGGTGGAGAAATTACACAGCTTCTAGTTCCACCAGAAAACTGTAGCGTAAGTTTTACATAATACGTCTGATAACCTGTCTCACGCTTTCTGTAAATGGTAGAGCTCCTCAAATCCTCCTTGAGGAATGTGCCTGGAACATGAAATGCTGAAGAGGTACCGCTGACCCAGTGTATAACTCTTGCAGATGCTTAAAAAGGGCTTAATTCTTCTGTTAATCTTCGTTTTGTTCGCATCATGTTTTAGCTACGTAAGTGATTGAAAATAGCGGGGAAGGTGGCTGTGAAAACCCAGCCAGCTAGGGAAGTGCTTGGTGTTTTATGATACCCAGCAGGAGCAGTGGGAGGGGATTTCCACGACGTGGAAGCGCTCTCTGCCCTGAGGGCGTTTGCGAATGCGACAAGCCAGCGTTCCCCACGTTAGCCCACGGGTTTTAAAGGCCATTTTGTCTGTCGTAACTTGGATGAGTAGGTAGAATTTAATGAACAAAGTAACATTGATTTACTTGAAAACTGTGGCTTCTGTTTTGCTCAACAAGACAGGCTCTAGTACCTGTTTGCTCTTTACAATGTGCAAGAGGTTGGATTCAAGAGAATTTCTGGAAGTTCAATTCTGTTTCTAGTGAGCTCAGTGAGTTCAGCCATAGACTGATGTGCCTGATTTTTTGTTTTTAAAATAGCTTGTTGATCACCGTGCTTAGTCCAGTGAAGAAGAGATTATTAAATGCAAATTCTCTGCATTATGATTAAGATTTCTTTTCTTCCTTTTCCTTTTTTCCCTTCTTTTATTAGGCAAGGGTCCAGCACTGTATTTGCTCTGTTGCCAGTGATCACTCCGTTGGTCTTCTGAGTCTGCGGGAGAAAAAGTGCATCATGCTGGCATCCCGTCACCTTTTCCCTATCCAAGTAATAAAATGGAGGCCTTCCGATGACTATCTGGTGGTAGGATGTTCAGATGGGTCTGTGTACGTCTGGCAGATGGATACTGGTAAGGTTAAGCTCAAAGACGTTGATTAAACCATTTCTTAAATACATATATTTGGTTATACTTCTGTATAATTGTATCAGAGAAGAGTTAAAGGTGGGTTTTTTGCACGTCTGCGTTTGAAAATTTAGCACACCACATGTTCCCCAAATTTGTAGACTATGTAAGCTTTTGTTAAACACACATTTTAGTATTTGGCATAACTAATTTAGCATAGTTTGCTGTGGCTATCATCCCCTTAAATGTTTTCCTAGTTCTCTTTAGAGAGACAGTTAAAATGTTGGCTGCACACGTAGTGTCCTCACAGTTTTAGTGGCCGTGCTTCCTTGGCAATTTTCTTGAAAGCTTGGTGTGGGAGGGCAGCACCTTGAATCTACAACAGCTTCCTCATCTGCAGAGTCAAGGAAGTGTTTGTCAGGGGTTTTGTGTGGTTTCTTGTTAGGTTGGTTTTGGATTTTTTTTAAAAGGGACCAACACATTAAAAGAAACTAAAAATGAGCCTTAATGGAATGGGCAACAAGGCATAAAATAAAGCCAGCTTTGCTATAGAAAATTTGGTGATATTTGGAAGGGAGAAAGCGAGGAAAAATTACATCAAGATACACGTCCTGTGTAATTGCCTTCTAACTCCTTAGCTCACTTCAGGAAAAAAACCCACAAACCTGCAATAATGCCTGAATATTATTTTCAGCTTATTGTGTAAACTAGATGAGAAGTTTTTTTTTTACTGAAGCCGTAGGAAACAAAGAGGAACCTGAGATCCATTGTGGAAAACTTAATCCACACAGGTAGTGGGGTGGGAGAGGGAATGCAAAATGATTGCAAACAGCCTTCCTCTGAGAATGCTGAGCAACCGCAGACACCGCTCTGGTCAGGACAGAATCACGTGGTGGGTGGTTTAAGCTTGTCTCGATTTTTGTTGGTGTGTTGTTTCCTTACATACTTCAGCTTCATGGAAACTTAAGAAAATTCCATCCCGATAGGAGTATTGGTTCTAAAAATAGCTGTTACCACAACAAAAAGTTTTGTGTGTTGCATCCTGCGGTGTTAAATGATTTTTGCCTGTTGTTGTGCTTGTGCTGTTTTGGACATCCTGACTTGTTTCTGCTAAGCTCCTGCTTTTTGAAAATGCTCTCAGGTGCGCTGGACCGGTGCGTGATGGGCATCACGGCGGTGGAGATCCTGAACGCCTGTGACGAGGCGGTCCCGGCGGCCGTGGACTCCCTCAGCCATCCCGCTGTCAACCTGAAGCAGGCCATGACCAGGCGCAGTCTGGCTGCGCTGAAAAACGTGGCCCACCAGAAACTACAGACTCTGGCCACCAACCTGCTCGCTTCCGAAGCCTCTGACAAGGTAAGCTGTGTTTGACTTTTGTCTGTTTTAGTGCAGGACCCAAAACAACTGTTTCCATAAATAACTGAGTAAACTATGGGACGTTTGTTGTTGTAACTGAAAGGTTCTCTGAAATTTTGCTAGAAAAACCTAAACCAGCTTTCCCTCGGCCTTGGGTCAGTCCTGGCAGTTCACTTCGCTTGAACAAAAAGTATCAGCCTTCTTCAGCCTCACTGTGCAGTTTCTAGTGCAGATGCTCTTACTTAGTGTTACATCTTAAGAAAACATTTCATTTACATTTTTTCTATGTTGTGCTTTCAGAGGTAGTGCTTTTCCTTGCTGGGGCCTTTAACTCCCTCTTCACTGTCTAACCCTGCACTGCTTTCACTGTCGTCTTCTCTAAGTGCAGTAAGAACAGCAGTTACACACCAAATAAATCCCTCTCTAGATAGGTAGTAACATATTTTTAACATCAGCCAACACAACCCTTTCCATCTCTCTCCGGACATTGTTCCCCACTTTATGTTACTGTCCACGATGCTGCCTCCCACCTCAGTGAGCATTCTGCTGTTGGTGGGGATTTTTCAAGTGGAGTTTATTTAAAATTGGGATTTAGCAGCATTTCATAGAATCTGCAATATTTGCTCGATTGTCTGCGTTCTGTTAATTTGTAGCCTTGATGTGTTGACAAGGAACCAGCCTGCAATCCATGTCTGTCAGCAGCAAGTCTCCCCCTTTTCATTTTGTGCTAGCTTGGAGGATCAGAGTCGGGGTGGATCTGGGTTTTTCCTCTCTTCGCCCGTATTGGACACGCTTGATACGTTCCTGGAGGTCTTGCTAAAGGTGGAGCTAGAGCTTGATTTTATTTTGGTAATTGTTGCTGTGGGACAGTTCAGAAAAAGTATTACTGAAACATATAGACAAATAGATATAAATGGAGCCAAAGTAACTTAAACGCTGAAAATTAATTACAGTTTGTGAAAGATTTTAAGTGTTCAATGGTAGAAGATATTAATAGGCTTAGCTGATTCCTAAATATTTTGATGCTTAATGTTTAAGGAGTTTAAATTATGTTTTCTGATTCAAGCGATGAATTCAAATGGAGCTGTCTGTAGTAACTTGTTAGGGGTGTTCATTAAGTCCTTCCTGAGTGCTGTATGTCTACGGAGAGAGGGGGCACGGTGTGTTCACCTGTGTTCCTTTAGACACAAAATCAGAGTTTCTAGGGCTGCTCCTGAGCACAACAGCAGGCTACTTACTAACCTGGGCTACAAGGAAATGCTCCTGTCACCAACTCTGGCAAGCAGACCTCTGATAATATCATGATGGTAAGAGTGGCTCAGTGTTAGAGTGAGCCTGCACGTTGGCCTCTGCTCTCAGGGCAGGATTTTTCTCTGTCCTGGTTATTATCACACAAACTGGAAGCACCTTAAATATTTTGAGGTGTGGGGAGGTTCCTTTTTTAACAACTAGTAATGAGCTCCCTTCCAAATTGCTCTTGCAATAAGAAATAACTGGGATATAAAGAGTCAATTTTTTACATTTTTAGCATTAACTTTATTATTCTGAAGAGCAAGTAGAGTACAATATGGCATGTATCCCAAGAAAAGCTAGTACAGTGTAAAAAAAATTTAAGGAACTTCAGTATGGAGGATAGAAGGGTGCAAGAGTTAGTTCTGAGTATCCTGTTAATTTTAATGTGCCTGATTATTACTCAGTCTGATGGATTTGGACTGCCCCTGGTGAAGACTAGCAGGCAGCGACAGCATCACGCTGCAGAGATGGTAGAGATGGAGCAAAAATGCAAACGGGGAATTTTAGAAACAGGCTTAACCATCGATGGCAGTTTAGCTGGTGGGCTCAGTGGCGTGTCAGTGCAGATCCTGGGAGCAGAGCGTGAAGGAATTTCTCCCTCTTGGGCATTGTGTGTTTTTGTGTGGGCCAGACACAGAGAGGAGGTGAGTCCCGATCTTGTGAGGGCTCTGCGAACTTTGTCACAGAAGGAGTATGAGCCCTGACTTTTAAATTTTTATCTTTCTGTTAAAGATTAATAGAAGGCAGTGCAAAATTGCCTTGAAGGAGGCTGGGAAGAGTATCCTTTGAGTTGGGTATTAGGGAAGGGTGTGAGAGGCTTTCCTCGCCCTGAGCAACTGGCTGTGGTGCCCCTGCTTTGGGCAGGGCTGGGGCGGGAGGCCGCCAGCCTTCCCTCTGGCTGTGACCCGCTTCCCCTCGCCCCTGGCAGGGAGTCCAGCACTCTCCCACCCGGCACACGTGTTTTCCCCATAAAGCCCCGTGGTGGTGGGCGGGTGCTGAATGTGTTCAGCCCATCGATGCCGTTGGGAAGCGTGACCCGGGGCCAGAGCGGGAGGGCCCGTGTCTGGCCGGTGGTTTCGGTTGGCCTTTGCCGTCGGCCGGGCGGTGGCCAGCAGAGCGCAGCGCCGCTCTGCCCGCGCCACCCGCGCCTGTTCCCGGGGAGGCTCCAGCTGCAGCGCCCTCCTGGCCGCCCTCCTGGCCGCCCTCCTGGCCGCCCTCCTGGCCGCCCTCCTGGCCGCCCTCCTGCCGCCACCCCCCGCTGGCTGGGAGTGCCAAACGGCTGCTGGGCCACAGGTCGGCAGTCACCCAAATCGTTGGGTTAGAGCGTTGCTTTTACTTTTACCATTACCAGAGACCATTTAGTAAGAAGTTCTCTATATTACATTCTGACAAAATACCTAGATTGTTTTTAAATAAATAAGGAACATGTGACTAAATCAGTGCGTTATAGAACAATATTTATTGACACTTAATTATTTCTGTTCTGGTCTAAATTATCCACTCTTTGCTTCTCATGGCAAATCTCTTTACTAAGCACAGTGTACTCATTCTCCGAGCTGAGCCCAGGGCAAGGAGCAGAACGTGGCTGTGTGCTGCAGGGCTGATGGTGTTAGGCCCAAGAAACGCCAGAGCAGGGAGTGAGGAGGATGGTCTCCGTTTAATTTTTCTTTCATAATCCCTGTGACCAAATGTGAATTTTCCTTCCGGCAAGTGCCTTCACCTCGTTACATAAGTGAAATGGATTTTAACTTGAGGAAAGACAGAAATTAAAAACGATCTGATTCTAGAGGAACAGCAGATGGTGTGGAAGACTTTGCCGTGTCTGCGTTTCATTGTGGGAGAGGCTTTTGTATGTTTTGAATATTGCACTGTGTGCGTGTGTGGCTTGTTTGTTACAAAATGAGTGTGTTGGAATGCTGTAAAATATTTAGGTGCACTTCTTGAGCATCATCCTCTGAACATGAGCAGGAGCTAGTGTGTGCAGCAAGCAAAGCAATAAGTATACTTGCTCTCCTCCACTGCAACACCACGCACTACAATATACATGGGTATTCATTCTAACAAAGCAAAATATTAGCAGCCTTAAATTAAGAGTCTGCAAATTGAAGTATTTACTGTGGTAGAAAAATGAAGATTACAATAACAAATCAGACTAATACACTGGGTTGCTTTAGAGAAATGCACCTTGTGCATATTTTGTTTAGACAGGATTACAGGAGTGGTTTCTTACTCTTGTTTTTTTCCCCTGGGCCTCTTGCTGCAAGCCAGTCAAAGGGAGAGGTTACTCCTGAGTTCCTCCAAAGCAGCAGTGAGAAGGGAATCGTGAAGAAGCTGCAGCTGGATCAGCAGCTGCTCTCGACGGCAGGTCAGGCCACCAGAGCCTCTATGGGACAGATCAGTTTCCAAACATAAAGCTGATGTAAAACTTTGGAAAGGGCAGTTTTTCAGAGGAAAGTTGTTTTACTGTGAAAAGCAATCTTGCACTCTTCAGGGATATACAGTAACAAATAGCCACAGAAAAAGCAGAGTGCTTTGGGAAAGACAAATCGGTGTGAATGAGAACCTTGAGAATTAAAATAAAACACTTATTTCAAAGCCAGGTTCATCCACTGGAGCGGTAATTGAACGTGATGTGGTGGATATTACATTCTTCCATGCCCACAGCATTTTGGGGGTCTTTACAGCTGTAATGGAAAAGGAATATATAAAAATTACTTCTGTTTTCAAACAAGTGCTATGATATTTGTACCAAACTGAAAGCAGCCAAGTAGCTGTAGGACTCGAAGTGCTTACTGTCTTGAAAAAAGTCCTTGAGAGAAAATAAATGGTACATATGCATGTCCAGTTTCCCAACTGTAAGGTGTTAAATAGAATACACATCTGTCACTGTGATTCCTAGTGAGAAATACATTTGTTAGCGTTCAGAAGTAGAATGAAAAGGGTTGAAAAATGCAAGATACTGGGTGTTGGTAGAAATAATGTCATTTTACAGCTCAGCAGATTTTCAGTGGTGACCCCCCGCCGTGAGCTGGGGTATTTAAGGCTTCGGAAGGTGTGTGCATTGCCTCTGTCAGAGAAGGAAGGATGTCTAGAGAATAGAGCAGAACCCTCTGTGAATCTCTGTATTTAAATGTTCAAACTTCTGCAGGATATATAGAGCGTGTGTGAGTTATTTGTATAGTCTGTGTCTATTCATAGTGTATGTGTATATACATGCACACGCCTATTTGTAAATATATATATACAGTGTATACATAAAAACTGCAAGCCTTGATGATTTCTAAATAACTATCCTGCTGTAAAATGTGCTTTTGGGGTTTAAAAAAGTCCCCAGAGAACGGAAATTTTAGAGACTACCAACCTCAAAGTTAGTGTTAAGGCTGTTGAGTTAGATGAGAAAAGTCATAAGAGCCTTGACTGTATTGCTTTAACTTTGGGGTTAATTCTACTTTCGGTGAAGGCTGTTGTTTTCTGAAGAAGCCATTCGGCCTGTGTCAGTTGTGGCAAAGATGCCATTTCTCCTGCAGTTTTTCTTAGACTTGCGTAGGGTGGTGGTTTTTATGGGCTCCCTGAGACCTCGCTGTGAGCTGAGCCCAGGGTTTAACTTGGGCAGTGACTACCCAGGCGTCGGGACCGCGTCGCTGAGCCCGGGAGCTGCTGCCCCTGCGGGCTTTTCCTGCTCCCACTCCCTAATTCTGTGCATCAGACCTGAATATTCAACCTTATGTCTTTCTGGCTGTTAATTAAATTGTAAACAAGGAGAAAGAATGTTTTACTTACATTTGAACAGAGTTTATTTCTGTTCAGAGATTCTCTCTTTCACTTGTTTGAGGAAAAAACTGTACTTGAGCATAATTTTGTGTTGGTTCTGGAGAGGATAAAGTTCTCACAATACTTAAAAACTTCAGTTAATGTTCTTTTGTCCAATCTCCTTTTCCAACTTTTTCCATCTTTTATCCCATAATATTTTAACTTTCTCTGGTGTGTGGGTTGTTTTTTTTTTCCTTGTGAGGAAGGGAAGGAGGAAGAAGATGGACTTAAGCAGTGGAGTAAACAAGTGACACCAATTGCATACCTGGACAAATTTATTAATAGCTTATTTTTCAGTGGCATAAACTGAAGCTATACTTCAGTAACCAATATGAAATATTTAATGTGTTTTAATAACAAAATATTGACATTTTATTGTTCCTTGAAGTATAACTATTATCTTTTAGAATTAATAAAGAAATGTGAAATTCTGTCTTATCTAGAGAGCTCTATTTATCTGATAAACTTCTGTAAGTGAAACTTTGGTATTTTAGGAGTGTAACACTTGATGACCAGTCTGACATGCCTGCTGTTGTGACAAGTCCTGTAAAATTCTTCACTGATGTTTTCAGAACATTTATCATGATGTGTTTTATACCCATGTGAGTTTTCAAACTTTGATCATCCACAGCTTCCTAAATCTATGAATTAGTTTTGTGAAAAGTGTTAAAAAAATCTGAAATTTCAGTTGGATAACTTTTTTTCTTTTTTCAGGGGAATTTACCCAAATATTCCCATAACTCCCTGATGGTTCAAGCTATAAAGACTAACCTGACAGATCCAGATGTACACGTGCTCTTCTTTGATGTGGAAGCCCTGATAATTCAGCTGCTGACCGAGGAGGCCTCCCGACCCAACACGGCACTCATTTCTCCGGAGAATTTACAGAAAGCCTCTGGTGGCTCTGACAAAGGAGGCTCCTTTTTGACTGGTAAACGAGCAGCTGTCCTCTTCCAGCAGGTCAAGGAAACGATCAAAGAGAATATAAAAGAGCATCTTCTCGATGATGATGATGAGGATGAAGAATCGGTAAGACAGAGGAGAGAAGACGGTGACCCAGAATATCGTTCTAGCAAATCTAAACCATTAACTCTATTAGAATATAATCTCACCATGGATACAGCAAAGCTTTTTATGTCCTGCCTTCATGCCTGGGGCCTGAATTCTGTTCTAGATGAGCTTTGCCTTGATCGCCTTGGGATGCTTAAGCCACACTGTTCGGTGTCCTTCGGCCTCCTCTCTAGAGGAGGCCACATGTCCCTGATGCTTCCTGGCTACAATCAGCCCGTGGGCAAACCGTCCTACGATGGTGTGGAGTTGGGAAGGAAGATGTCCATCACGGAAGGGCTCGGAAAGGGGACGTACGGTGTGTCGCGCGCCGTCACCACTCAGCACCTCCTCTCCGTCATCTCGTTGGCCAACACGCTGATGAGCATGACCAACGCAACGTTCATCGGAGACCACATGAAGAAAGGGCCGACAAGGTACGGCAGATAGTCACTTGAAGTTGTGAGAGCTTGCTTTCAGACTCTCTATTTTAATACAGCATTTTATTTTGTTCAGTTTTGCTGTGGAGTTTGATGTGTGAAATGGCTCTGAAAACCTTTGGTACCTAGATGGAGCTGTGTGTAGTTCCTCTTTCTTGAATGTAGTATTTCGTTATGGCAGGAGAGCTCTTACTGCTTTGAGTGGAGTTACGTGGCTTACACTGCTAGTAGAACATGGCCCTGTATGAACGTGTGCACCCATAGGTCTGAGAGGCCATTTTTGTCCTCCTGTTTAGTGCTCGTTGTTTTTAAAGAGTTTTTATAAAGGGTAGGTCAAGTTCTAAATAAATCAAAACATACAGCTGAACTGTTTGTCACCGAAAAATAACCTTTCCTAGGAATTGTGAATGAGATACAGGTTTTTTGTCTAATCCACTGCTTTTTATAGAGTTGCTTTTCAATTTATTCAGTCACAATATCTTTAATCTATTCTTTTTTTCTCTTTGTCATCTGTTCCCCTATCCTCTTCTCCCCCTTCATGTATATTTTGTGTTTAGGCCGCCTAGGCCAGGCACTCCTGAGATGTCAAAAGTGAAGGCACCCCCTTCGATTTCAAGTCATGCAGCCCAAGGACAAATTAAGCAAGGTAAAAAAATCACTTGCTTTGGAACAAGTTGATATGTCATTTCAGCTCTTGGCACTGAAGTTATCACCTCACTATCAAGTGATAAAAATATTGTGAGCTTCTACATGGGAGGAAAATGTAGTGTAATGTTCTAGATGAAAATTTAAATGACTAAGACCTTTTTAAGAATCAATATAGGATGCTGATGCTGTCATGAAGCCATTCCCTGACAATTTTTGTATATTTTAGGTGCTGCCAAACATTCTGGTGTTGAGGTGATAGTAAGAAGTTTAAAAGCTGTAGCTAAGGGCTATACGGTGTAATATGAGAATGTTTATGTATGTTATAAGCTAAAGCATAAAGGTAAATACATCTAAGCAGTACGTAGACATTTCCTCTCCTTTTAATGAAGGAGAAAGAAATTATTTTACCGCTACTTCTACCACCACTGCAGTTATGAAAGATGGCAGATACCAAGGATCCTTCAGCAGTCTGCGTTGGTGCTGTCCTTTCGTGGGTGTGATGGCCAGGTGCAGGAAGTGGAGCAACCTCTGGTGTAAGAGAAGGGTGTACACAAGATCAGTGGTGAATTTTCCCCTGAGCAGTGGAGACTAGAGCTTCCTCCGGGCAGCAGGAGCTCTCGGAAACAGCCCTGCTGGGGCTGGAGAGGTGGAGGAGGCACCTCCCTCCCCCTTGGAATGCGAGCTGGTGTTTGATGGGGAAAATGAGCTGCTGCTCTTAATGCTAAAAATAACATAAATGTAAACCACTGTGACATGGCCAATTGTGCCTCGAGCTCAGGAGAGAGGAGCAAGTGAACTGTGGGGTGAGAGCTGGGGGTGTCTGAGCCCAGCTGCCTCCGTATACACAGGGCAGGAGAGGAAAGGTTTGTCTCTCTTTCCATAATGTGTTCATTTGGGGGGGTTTAATCTATAAAGCAGATATCCTTAATCTGTAAAGCCAATATCCTTCTGGATTTATTTGAAGTTTCCTTTCAAAATTGAAATTATCTTTTTAACTTCTAACTATTACAGCTTTGTCTTTGCAAGCTATATGAATACAGAGAAACTTGCAATTTGTGCAATGATTGCATTTTGCAGAATACAAGTATTCTGTCATTGTGGTATTCACCAAAACGTACACTCTTTAGATGTACATTAAAGACATATGCACATCTTTAAATATATCTTTAAACTGCACAACTGCTCTTGTATTAGCGAGCTAGTAAGCACAGCATTAAGCATAAGTGCATCAACTGTGTGATTTTCTTTACTCATGCAAAAAAGGGCATGTTTATATCTGAGGAGGAAACTTGCCCATCAGCAATATTTGTGTCTGTTTATTCTTTTCCTAAATATAAATATTATTTTCCTGTGATCTTTAGTTGAAAAGGGAAAATCAGTTTCAGGAGCATCAAGCTTTTTTCATGATCAGGGGTGCTACATAAATAATGATCAGTAACAAAAAGCAGAAATAAAAAAAAAAAAACAGGACTCTTGTGTCAACATGTGAGGCTTCTTTGGTTTTCATTTTTTTTTTACAACCATTTACTTTTCCTCTTTGAAAGATAATTGTTTGAAAGGTCAGGGTTTCTGAGATGGTGCCTATCTATATGGCAATGTGAGAAAAAACATTTTTATCACAGAGAGGGTCTGTAGTTTGTTTTAAAGATAAGTTCCATTATGAGTTTTCCTTCCTGAATGACAGCTATGTAGTTTTTCTTTTGAAATAGCTTTGCTAATTTGGGGATAGGCATACTTTAGTTACCCCCTGGAAATATTTATAAGTTCATGAGAAACAATTGGTAAAAATGAAGTTGTGTGCTGTCAAAAACATAGAAAAATACTCCTGTTCCTAAATAGACATCTTTTTTGGTGTCTGGTGGCATGTCTCGCTGCTCTTGGGGGAGAATGGGTGTAGGTGGTACTCCTAGGTCTGAAGTTTCCTCAGGGCTTACCTTTACATCCCGTTGTGCACTACTTGCAGTATCTTGCTACTCAGAAAGTTCTAGTGCTACAATTAGAGGTACAATTAATGCACTTTGTGACATGCCAGCTGCCTCATTACCATGGTGGTTGTAATCACTGATGTTGGAAGGGAGCAAACAACTACCACAAAACGAGGCGAAAAAGAAATGTCAGAGTAAGACTTTAGCTCCAGTACGGAGTGGGTTTGCGTTTTTAGAGGCAATCCTTTTCACAAAATAAATAGCTTTTTTCACTACATCTCCTGAAGCTAGGCTTTGCTGTCCTGGAGTGCTTTCCCCTAGTCGTCCTGTCGCCGCGCACGTGCCGCCGCGACACGTTTGTGTGGAGGGGACGGAAAAAGCAGCTTTGATGCAGATGTCCCACGGTGGCAGGAGAAGCTCACTGGGTGAAAAGCAAACAGAGCATTCAGAAGACAATGCTTAATCGGTTCAGGAGCTTGAACCCATTGTTGTTCTGCAACGGAATAAGAGAGGGGGATTAATTTGAAGATGCTTGTGCATGACATATGGTAATTTCTCTATAGGAAGGACGTGTCAGATAGTGACCTCTAAAGCCCCACCTTGACCCCGGGTTGTAGCATGTGTGTGCCATAAGGGCTGCACATCTTTTCATGTGGTAATATTAAGTCCTGAAGCGTTAGTGGAAGCGTAATGTTTAGAACTGCTTTTAAATTGCATTTACACCAAGAAATGATACCAGTTACAAAACAAACGTCCCAGATTCTGCTTTGAGTAACACGCTTGAGCTGTGCTCTTCTATGTTTGCTTGCCTGTAGCTTCGTATGCTTCTGCTTGAGATTCTTAGTCCTTTCTTTGCTATAGGTTTAAAATTACTTGAATGAGGACAGGTTTAAAATGAACCTGTATGAAAACAGGCCATCAGTAATACATGCTGTCCCGTTTGAGAGTGACAGATGGGACAGCCCAGGTTTAAAAGGGGTTATTTCTGGGGTTATTCACGACTAGTGCAAATTCCAAATCTAAATATGGGAAAAGCACAAAAAGAAGCAGTGAAACTCCTGGTTTTAAGGTTTGTAGTCAACCGCGCTGTTGAGCCAAACCTAGCGATCTGAAGACACGTTTTAATCGCTTGATTTACAGGTACTTTTGTCTTTTCAAAACGTGCAGGTTTCTGTTAGTGTATCTGTGTTTCTCTGCAGTTGCATGTCTTCCTCTCCCTGGCATTGCACTTCTTGTAAAACCTAGAATTTTTTTTTAAGTTTAATATTATCACGGTTTTCTCTAGTTTTGTTTTTCATTCCTCAGTGATACTAATCTGTTTTTCAGAAGCTGCTCTCCTCACTTTCCTCTTTTTTTCTCTTTATTTCTTCTTCTTTCCTCTGCAAGTTGCTCCTGCTGTTTCTTCTAGCACTGAAGCTGGTCACTCTGGCTCTGACACTGCTCCTACTTTACATACCTGTTTCTTAGTCAATGAAGGTATTCTTTCCTCACTTTTCTATTTGTCTTTTACTTTCAACTAATGTCCCTTATCATTGTTATGACGTGACTTTAATTTGATCTGTGTAGGAATTTTTCTTTGCCCAGAAGAGAAGCAATGAGGGGTCTTTGTATACTTCGCCACTAATGCTTGGTAGAGGGTGAGCAGATCTAGTTTGTGTGTCTCGGACCGTCTGTAAATTCAGTTCTCAACTACTGTTGTGTGCCACGAGGGGCCAGCCCCGACTCGAGCCCTCGGGGTGGGCGTGGGACGAGCCTTCTGCTCCCCAGGCAGCCCACCTTACACCTTGGCTTACGCTGCAAACAGAATGCTCCTTTTGAAATGAAACAAACTCAATCAGTTCTGTGTTGTTTAAACTTTATTTGTGGTGTTTATGAAAGCTCAAGTGTTTATTTAAACTATTTGGGTTTTGTGTTGGGAAAGATCTATTTTTCCTAGTAAATATCCACCTTTTGAAGAATGTCTCTCTGCTTAAAAGATTGGCACAAAACCCAAACAAACAAAACCCCTTGTATCACAGCCAGCAAGTTGCTTTAAATCAGAGTTTTTATGCCCTTATTACTAAGCTATAAATTCCAGCTTTCATGCATCTCAAGTAGTAGAAACAGTGCTCTCAAATTGGGAATTCCTCTTTTTAATACATTTTTCTTTAAGGAAAATCGACATAATAATTTCTTATAGCACCACGAAGAGCTTTATTAGCTAAAATATTTAAATTTGAATGCTCAGTATTGCTGACAATCTAAAAATATAGATCTGTATGCTCACCTGAAGTATTTCTGCAGTTTCCCAAGTCAATGTAGATCCTAGCAGTAGAAGAGTTCTTTTGCATAGAGTACTTTACGAGTGTTTTTACAAGCTGTTGTTTGAGCTGGCTATGCTTATCTTTACTGGTTCTAACTACACAATATTGCAGGTTTGTAGTACCAATGCACCTGAGGTAAGTGTGTTGCAGTAAAGTTTAGGTGGAAAGATAAGAATAGACATACATGTGCTTGTATGTATTTGCATAACTTTTAAAATGGGACAGAAAATTCTTTGTAATCTTTCTAGAGGCAATTCATGTGCTGAGTTTTCTGTTAGTTACTGAGTGGTAGCACGCTTGCACGTAGGCTGTGGAATACCATAAGTAATGCTAATTATGGTTTGAAGGAGGCTTCTAAATCTTGAGCTCAGAACCACGGCCTATGCTTTAGCAGCAAATTGGCCATAATACTTTTAGGGACTTCTTTTGTATTTAGTATGAGTGCTGAGTATATTCTTAAGGCTGCAAGTTTAAAACCCCAGCGTGTGACTTGATACTGGAGTCTTTCTGAGAGGGGCTGGGGAAGAAGAGGGATGTTTGTGTTTAATCAGGACTGATTTGAGGCAGTCTCCTGCTGCTGCCTCGTTTGCCCCTTGCACGTGTTTGAGATCTGACCAGCTAGCCCACGAGGCATGATTCCTCCTGGAAGGGCTCCTTCATGCCCTGAGTTGAGCTGGGATCAGTAAAAGATGGGGTGAGCCCCAGGTTCCCACTGCAGACGAAACAATTCTGTTGTTCTGCTGCAAAATTGGTTCTTTTTTTTTTTTCCTCTCTCCCTCTTTGTCCCACCTTCTCCTGAAGATGTGCTGTGTACCAGGCCAGTGTAAACTTACTTGGTGGCATTTTGAACTTGAAATTGCTGCAGTGTTGATGATGTTAATCCTGCTGTTGTGATGTTTTACCAGGGTGGAGCCAGCTCGCTGCTATGCACTGTGTCATGCTCCCCGACCTGCTGGGGCTGGATAAATTCCGACCTCCTCTTCTGGAGATGCTGGCTCGCAGGTGGCAGGATCGATGCTTGGAGGTGACTTCTGTAGTAATTTTGTACTGCTAGGGTTTTGGGGGCTTATGTTGTCTTTTAGTGATCACATTTTCCCTTAGTATAAAAAAATATATCGTTCTTTTCTGACACAAGGTCCTGCAGTTTTTATTTCAGATTCAGTAAGTTAATTTTCCAGCTAACCTGTCAAAATGTTGGAAAATTGATCATGTTTAAATATATATATATATGGAATTTCATGTCTAAATATATATATATGGGGTTTTTACCTTCTGGATGCTGTACATATCTTTTTAAAGAAATTATTGGATTAAAAAATTTCATGATTCCATTAAGAATCTTATTAGGATTAAAAAAACTGCCCTCTATTTTTCAAGAGAATGCTGAGTTGCCTTATTTTTTGGAGCATGTATACTGAGGCCAGTAAATGGTTTGTCACCCAGCTGTTTGATAAATGACTAGTGGGCCTTAACGCTACACCTGTGCTGCTGTGGCAAAAAAATCTGTTGACTCTGCAGCTTTCCCAGTGGGAAAGGAGAGGGACAGAGCTGGCTTGGAGACTGGAGGTCCTCAGCGGTCCTGTAACTTAACTGGGAATATAGTTTTTTGCTACCTGATTGCCTGTTCTTCTGTGATATAGGATACACTGTGAGGTGGTCTCCTGAGAGGGCAATTACTTTGAAACTCATTAAAATTTGTAAGCAACCGAAGTCCAGTTAATGGATATCCTTAGGTGTCAGCGTATTTATATTCCATTCGTCCACAGTTTTTTATTTTACCTTGATTAATTTGCTTCCTTGTGTGTTAAAGCTTTTAGACCAAGAATAATGTATTTATGAATGTGTGTTTATGAACTCTTCTGATAGAACAGGTGGTATTAATAGGGGACAAATAATACAAGATAATATTTTGTATTTGTTGGTGTAAAATCCCAGAGGGTGTTTGTTTTTTTAAAAAAAAAAACTTTGGGAAACCTTTTAATGTATATTTTCCTCTGCTTTCATTGTTCAGTCTCCCGTAGCATGCTAAATGATGCTGAAAGCATACTGCTCAATATTTGCTGTTTGAGTTGGTGTGACGTTCCTGTTGGCTTTACAGGTGAGAGAAGCTGCCCAGGCCTTACTGCTAGCAGAGCTGAGGAGGATCGAGCAGGCGGGTCGGAAAGAAACCATTGATGCCTGGGCCCCTTATCTACCACAGTACATTGACAGCGTTATATCACGTAAGTAATGCTGGGCTGAACCTGGAAATGACTCGGTTGCTAGATAAAAGAAAAAAAGGCATTTTGTACAGAAAACTGTGAGCAGTGCTACTAGTCTGGGGGAAGATTCTAGGGGAAATGTCTAGCGTTATATAGAAAAGTTTCTTGAAATTTTCGAAGTGATTTCACACCCGTGAAACCACTTAAGGTCATTAATGTTGATCAGATAATTTGACTGCTTCAGAACACCTCACCGGGGTTGGAAGGTCTCTTGCAAAGGCTGTCCCTGCTGTTGAGGGACTGGCCTGTGGTTTGGAAGCTTCAGAGAAGAAACCTGCTGTGAAAAGGGCTGATAAAATTACAAGGTACTAGTGGTAAAACATCGACGTTCTTATTCAAATAATGTATAATTTGATTATAGAAATTGTTATGAAGGGGTCCTTTGGCATCCCAAGAGTAGGAAAGGAGCTAATGCAGGGTCACTCAGCGTGTGTCTGTCGGTGCCTGTGGGACAGCTGATGCTCCTCCTGCCCCGTCGGGTGTCACAACCGCTGGACACCGAGTGCTGCCAGGGGATGCCGGGTGAAGAGGGCAGCCCAGTTCAGCAAGGGTTTGTTAAGCAGTCATTTGTGGTGCTGGCTAAGCAGATGAGCATCAGATTACAGGACTTCCCTCCATACTGAAAGGTAGAACGTCTTCTCCGTCTCCTCCTCTCTCATCAAATTCATAGAAATCTAAAATTAAAGGTTAATGAGCTTTAGGGCACTAGAAGCTTAATCTGGCAAAGAGCAAGAGTAGTGCAGGAGCAACAGAGAAAAGGTCTCTTGCAGTGTTAGGCCGAGGTGTACTGCACTGTGACTGTGCCAGAAGCCCATCCAGCAATGAGCTGTTCCCTTTTCACCTCTCTGGTAACTTTTAAAACTGTGTGACAGTCATTTCATACAGGCTCTGCATAGTCCTTTCTTGGCCGCTGGCTGTTCACACTCGCCTCCGGAGCTGATTGAGCTTTGTCTTTTAAAATGCAAGATTATACAGGCTATTGCCAACTCCTCTGAACCGTTTACTCCTCTTTCTGGGTTGCTCTGTCCAATTCCTTCTCCCCGATGCCGTCTGTGTTAGCACAGTCTCATGATTGGTCAGGTCTTTGGCAGCATTTGCCTCATTACGGGGATGTTGTTGCACAGTTAGATGTGAAGCCAAGCAGCAAATACTAAGTGAAGGTATGTTGCATATACGTGCCAAAGAGCCTTAATTCATAGTGATAGATATTTGTGCCATTTTGTGTGTTAGGATGTATTTTTTTAATTGATCTTCTGCAGTCAGTTATACTCAGTTTGTAGAATACAGCTGTAGTTGCCCTGTACTCTCAGGAGTAGCTGCTATAGCAACTGTTGATGATTACTGATTTCTTTTCTCCAGAGTGATACTGTATGCCCTTGTTGGGTGCAAGGTTATGGACGTAATTGTCTTGGTGAAGTATATCTAAACCCCCCCGTGGGCCTGCTTTAGCCAGCTCACCGTTTCCAAAACCCAACTTCTTTCTAATGTACTTGTAAACAACAGGTAATCTATTAGCTTCAATAACTTGCTATTTCTGCTACTCCTTGTTACTTAAACAACAACATTTGAAAGTTTTAGAGAAGGGGATGCAGTTCTGGTTTGCACGTGCATAATCTTTTGTTCTGTCTCCTGTGCTTACGTTTGTGCTCGGGTTAGAAGCGTGTCATGTGTGTTCATGGCAATAGTCAGGGACTGACTGCTTTAAGGAAAAAACTCGAGTATTCTGTACACATGCAGTAGTATTTTGGCCTCAGTCATTAGCAACTCAAAGTGTAGCATTTGTTTTACATTAAATTAGGATGTGCTTATCTGTCAGAACAATAAAGTTTTAAAAGACAGGAAGAAAATATAGAGAAATCAGCTGAGCGTGGCTGAATGAATGGCTTGAATGTAAATGTTTGATATGGTGAAAGCACTGACACTGCAAACCTTTCAAACAGGTCGTGACTAGCAAATGGAATGAATTGTTTTATATTAACAGTGTTGAAAACTGAGTTAAGGTTACAGAGTTTGTGGTTCTCCTGAATGAGAAGGCATTTAATCGTGTTATTGTCTGCGTGAATGTGCACAAAGGTGCTGGTGCTCTGAGGAGGAATAATTGCACTGTCAGAAAGGAGAAACAAAGTAAGGAGCTACAGATGTTGCTGCTGTGGGTAAAGTCTATATATATTAGTTGCAGTGTAAGACATAATTAAAAAATTACATGTTTTTTTAAAGGTCTGGGGAGGAATTGAAGGGGCTAAGAATTATTTAGGGTGCAGTGGACTTCTGAAAAGTGTAGTTTTGTGCTAGAAAGATAAGGAGGAGAAATATGAAAGATAAATATTGCTTTGGTCCCTTTAACTTCTGCTTCTCGCAGTTTTGCCTTTTGATAGAGGGGCATAAATTATTATCAGTGTGTTTGTGTCCAGCATATGTTATTACTCTGAAATAGTTCTTATCTGCATGATGTAGAAGCAGTGCCTCTCTCACACATTAACAGGTTTGTTGTGGTGGTCACTAACAGAAGCTTGCTGCCAGTGTAAGGTTGTCATATGCATTTAATTGGCTCTTGAATGGATAGAGCATGTCATACTAGCAAACAGAGATGAAATTTTTTCCCCGTTTGTGCTCGGATCCAACAGCAATTTTGGGACGTGACCTTTCTCGTAGAGATCAAGCACCTGGCCCGTCTCCCAGCGCTGTGATAAACTGCCTTCAGGAGACTTGGAAGAGGGGCAAACGTGCACAGGGTTATCTTTTAATCATCTTTAACTGATGCGAGAGAGACGGCCGTCCCACTGTCGATGGTGAGGTGGGGGAGCAGGGAGAAAGCCCAGCAGATCTAACGGTCTCTTTTGGGGGGCCCCACGCTGCTGCCCCCAGATCAGCTCACGCACGGCGGCCGCGTCCCGCCGGCTGCAGCTCGGGTGTTCGGCACGTCAGGCTTCGCTCTGCAGCGCCCAGGAGGGGGAACAATAAATCTTGGGTTTAGTTGGGCCTTCAAATCCAAAACTGGCGTGTCAGCTTGTTGACCCCACGTCAAACGGAATGGCTGTATGAGTGACGCTGTGAATTAAAGCCTGAGAGGTGCTGCAGGTGTTGGTATTTTTCAGGCTCCCACAGGGAGGAAAACAGTGAAGCTTTCAAAGCTTCCTCTTGTACCTACTAAAATTATGTCATGCGACTGTAAATATTTGCCGTGGCCTTGTCTGCTCCCCATTTTTGCAGCGTACAGTTGTCTCTGAAATGCTGCGTGGTCTGAGGGGCCTTTGCCACGGGGACGTGTTGTCAGGTGAAGCTCAAAAAGGTAAAAATGCTGCTGCCTTTTCCTACTGCTTATTTTTAAGAGCAAGGGCAACCTTCAGTGTCAAGACAGATTCTTCAGATTTAATCCTCTTTTTAAAGGGATTCCTCAGCTGAATAAGTTTATTTATTTTACTTTGGCCAGTGTAATATTTTCTTAAAAGGCTGAAGGCATCGTGTTGGGGCTCTGCAGTGGGACGCTGCACGCTCTTGGATGTGGCTCTGTCCGCTGGGCGCCGCAGGGACAGATGGATTTTTAAATACGTGATGTTACTGCAGACAGAGAACTGGCTGCTCTGGCTTCAGGGGAAGCCAAAGGCTGTCTCGCCCCAGCCTGTGTGCTCGCGGGCTGTGGACGGAGGCGGCTGGGGGGTGCCCGGGATCGATGGGGGTGTGTGTGGGGGGTAACATGGGCAGGAACCTGCTGGCGGCACGGGGAAGCCCAGTTGGTGTGGGTCAATGTTTGTATCGAATTACTGTTTCTTTTCAAGTGGAAATCTTGCATGCGGCAGCACAAAATTAAAGAAATTTAAATGTATATCCTTAAATTGTCTCGCTTTAAAGTGCTTGGGGTAGTAATCCATCTCTGGAAAGCAAAATAAATACAGAAAGTCTGTAATAACAAATGTGCTGTTGTCAGTTTTTATGGATGTATTTCTAGTAGACTTATATTTCTGGTAGAAAGTTTTATTTAAAGCCACATTAATTGAGTAAAACTTTAATTAAACTTCCATCAATTTGAATGGAAGTTTTCGTTGAGTAAGGATAGTTTGATGGGACCCTAAAGACTTTGCTGTTTATGTATGTGGTTGATCATCTTACTGGTGCAAGGTTTGGCTTAAAAGAGCCCAAAGAAGCAAGGCAAATAATTTTGTGCTGCAATATTTTAATGTATTAAATGAATCACAAATTTAGGATGCCACAGTAAATAATAAACTGTAATAACAGCTTAAATTGAATACATCTTAATTTTCCAATGTTTTCTAGTACGTTGGCTGATTTATTTCTACTACATTCAGAGGTTTATGATCTGTTCACTTCTAAAACGTGTTTCTAAGATATTTTTAGTGAATGACGAAAACACTTGTGTCAAGGAATACATGTTCCTTCTTACTGGATCTTCATGGAGAAGAAATGATAATTTATTGCCTGACATGTTTGCATGATGATGATTTTTCTCCCCTTTTGGCTTTATCCATCCACTGTTTTTTGGGGAATGTCTAATCATTCTGATTTAAATAGATTTCTACTTTTTTTTAAATTGTATAAAATTGTAACAAACTCTTCTAATTTTTTTTTATATGCTGTGCAGTTGATTCTGACTCATGCAAAAGCACTCGTTGCCTTCCATCATGTTGTAACTAGGCTTGGTAAGCTCTGTAGAAAGGCATAGCACACCTAATACAGCAAAACAGCCTCTTTTCAGCAACTCGGGGCTAGAAAGCAGGGAAAGAGGTAAGGTAATAACTAAATAAATCAAAGCCTTTGAATTTTGGCCCAGCCTAAACCTACCGACTCAGGTGTTGAAGCACAGAAAATACTCCCTTGGAGCTGAGAGCTCCTCGGTCAGTGCCTCCGTCCTGCAGTTCTCAAAAGGCATGCACACTGTTTACTCTTCTCTGGGTGTGGTAAGAAATCCATGATTTTTAGGCTATGGAGGTGATGTTTAGGGAGCAGGCAGCCGCTTGCTGGGCCTGCGGGGGTTAGCAGCTGCTTGGATGAACCGCTGTGCGGAGCGTAAAGCGGCGCTTCGAAACTCACCGCCCCTCTGCCCCTCAACGCGCTGGCCCGCTCTGGTGGGTGTACACAGATAAGTGTTAGAAAATAGTTGGGGCTTGAAGGTGAGGGCCAACGAGTATTTTGTCGAGGTGGCGCTGGAATCCCGGCGTCTGCGCGGGCGCTGGTGGAGACCCCGCGGAGAGATGTGGCAGCAGAACGGGGAGCTCCTCTTGAGGAGGGCCCAGGGAAGGGTCCTGGGCAGCTGGAATTGCAGGGGATCTCCCTGCCAGCGTGCTTAATGAAGGGGTGTGCTGTCGACTCAGCAGTGTGGTCCAGTCTGGTGGTGTACTTGGTGTCACTGGTCTTTGTGTGTTGACACAACGGGCAGGACATTCAGGAAGTTACTATGAGGTAGGAGTTTCTTTATAAAGAGGTTGTGTCCGAATCAGGTTAGAAATTGCTGTCAGACAAAATCACTGTGTTATCATAAGATACAAGTAATTGCCTTGCTGTGAGCATGGCATTTCAAATTAAAAAATTTTAAAAATCTGGAATACTCATGAGAATGGGGCATTTTTAAACCAGTTCAGAAACATTAACGGAGTTAAAGGGCGTTCAGGTGTGGATTGACAAACCTCGTCGTACACACCTGACAGATTCGTTCCCCCCTTGTGATTTATTATGATACCATCATCCTTATTTATCAATCACATTCACGTGCTTGGAGAAGACTAGCAGCAATCTCTTCATAAAATGAGATTTTTGATAGTACAGACTGATGTAGAGGATGTATTGGGAGGAGAGAAATCTTATCAGGGCACCCCTCCAGTCTGCTGTCCAGCTTCCCTCCGGCTCTTTGTGAGGCTGGACTCTTTCACTTCAGCAGAACACTTCTTTTGATAACGCTGTGATTGAATTGTGGTAAGGCTCATATAGGGAATAATTAAAGATTGTAGGTGGGCAGAGTGTAAGCCAGTGAATTACAACTTTAATCACATGGTGTTACGTGGCATCATTTGGTGCTCACTGTATAGTTTCTAACAGCAACTACCAGATGCTTCCCAGCCCAAAGGACGTGGAATGAGTCACCTGAATTAATATATTCTGAAGGTCGCCTGGAAAAACGGCACCTTTTGTGGCAAGAGAGATGAAGTATTGGGAGGAGATGGAAGAGGAGTTCTGCTGGAACTCTGTATTTTGTGGCTAAATAAGTTGTTAGTCTGTAATACGTGTATCTAATATTTTTAATGATGCTACAAGACTGCAGGAAAAGAAGAAAATGTAGAAAAGATATTTAGAATGTGGAAAAAGATTTTTTTTTTAAAGGATAGGTTTGTGAAAAGTCTACATACAGTGTGGAGGGAAACCAGAAAATAGTTGTTCTTTGCTTTCTCTCTGTTTCATGGAGTTCATATTCATAATTACTTTTTTTTTACCTGATCTAAGGATGTGTTCTACCAAAATCACTGACTTTTGTGGCTGTTTGATTGTTCCTTTCAGCTGGAGTCACCACGGAAGCCATTCAGACTGGTAGTGCAAGCCCGGATTCCTTGGGAACAGAAGCAAAAGTTCAGGAAGAAGAGCACGATCTGGTGGACGATGACATCACGGCAGGTGAGCATCAGGGGAAGGGATGGGTTATGTTTTGACATACTAGGTACTGTGCAGAGGAGATGGAACGCTTTCTGCCAAATAACGTGTTTTTCATGAGAAAACAAAACGCTGAGGCTGTTATGAAGAACTGTGTGGTGTAAGAAATGGAGTTATTCAACAGTAGGAAAGAGCTGTAGACAAAAACTAAACACGGGCTTAACTGTAACTACGGCGATATTACCGTGTTACTTCTCAATCATTATCTACAGTTTAATATGTGTGTTCTGAGCTTATAAGTCTGCATGCAACCAACGTTTAGCTTGTACTTCTTGAAGAATAAAGGCTTTATATGATTCTTTATAGTTATCCCTTAAACTTTTTACCTTGGAGAAAGGTCGGGTGTAAGAGCGCTGCGGTCAGCCTGCGGGACCGGGCTGGGTTCGCTTTTAACAAGCAGACACTGAGTTTGTTGCACAGAGAATTCGAGTGTGTTTCATTTCTACAATAATCAGCTTTTTACTGTTCCTCTAGTTCATTGTAGACAGGCAGGTGAAGTCACACGTTCTGGTCCATCAAGGCATATTCTGAAATGGCAGACCATACAAAGATACGCGGTTAATTATAAGCAGTTACCTTTTGATTCTTTTTTTCATGCTTATTTATGCAGTGTCACAAATATCTCCGTGCTCAGTATCAGTATGCTGGGAATTTGAGTGATTACAGTGTGTATTTTGGGAATAGAGGACAAACCCTCAGAAAAACGAAAAATCAACTAGTGAATGGGCTGGGCATGCCCTGGGACACAGGCTTCCCCAGCGTGTACCTCGGGGCAGTGTTTCCTCCAGGAACACACACACCATCTCCTCAGCCCCATCTGTTAGGGACCCGCTGGCCCTTTTTCTGGCAGCCTCAGCAGGAGCATTATAGCCAAGGGTGTGTTGCATCCCAACAGCTTTCTGCCCCTTCAATGGCCTGTGTTCTTTCCACGGGGACGATTGAAGATTGGACACATTAATGGAGTAAACTCCAAATTATGTGTGACTTTTTTTTTTTTGATGATGATGTGTAGGCTGACTTTTGAGGGGTTTGGAAAGCTATCCACTATGTTGCTAGAGTCTGGTAGCAGCAATTTTACTTACAGAGAAAGTGTTTCTGTTATTAAAAGCAGTTGAGCTTTAAAAAGGTATCCTGAGTAAAGATGAAATTTTGCTCTACAATTAAATACAGTTAGTTTTGTGTCGATAGAATAGGGGAAAAAAAAAAGGCATTTTGAGACAATTGAAACATAACCTTATCTTAAGTATGATGCAGGTGTTTCTATAGTGGTCCTACTAGGGCCAATATTTATTGATTTGAGTGCACAAAGTAATGCTGGTGTGCAGTGGTCTACAGGATTTTTTTTTTCAGTTCAAATTGAGATTCACCAAATGCTTTCATTTATCCAAATAATTTTTTAAAAGGATCACTTTCACATCAGGCCTTTTAGAGATTAAAGCGTTTTAGCTTAGCTGGCTGAAAAGCACCGAAGCCTGTTCCTGGAAAATACTTCAGTGATACACTACAGTGCCTCTTAAGCATTTAAAAACACACACACCAGAGATCTTTAGAAGATTGGGTTTGAACGCTCTGAAAATACACACACGAGGAGTCTCCCGGCGCAGCAGTGGTGTGTGTTGCTGTCTTTAATGCCCGAAAGGCTTCTCTGGATAACTCAAAATAGAACAAATCTTTTACTTAAATAATTCACGCGTAGACAACAGCATTTTTTCTTAGTTGGGCATAAAATCTACTGGCTTCAGTGGTGAAAATTTTGCAATTCGTCATGATGGTAAATTGGCTTTTTGAAAATTTATTTTAGATTTTTTTTAAAATTTGTAATCTATTTGTATTTTCAACGTCAGTTTTAGGCTCCAAGATAACATCTAAGTTTTAATTTAGAAATGCAAATATATTTTTCCAGTAAATAAAGGCAGAGCAAAATAAGAAAAAGAAAAATGCAGCATAGTGCTGTTATGTCTTTGGAAACACAGATATTTGTCCTTCTGTTTTAGCAGAGGTGCAGCAGCATCTCTGGGGTAGTTAACCAAGGACACGGCTGAGCACGTAACGGGGATAAAGGGTCGGATGTCACCGGTGCTGCGGCAGGGGCAGCACTGCATTGCAACCCTGACAGATTTATTTACTTACAGAGGAAATTATAGAATGGAATGAATAGGCTGTCTCTAGAAATCCACTGAATCTACTGTGTGGGGCTGGGTTGGAAATGAAGAAAACTTCAAAGACGTAACTTGGAGGCTGCAAAGTGTTTGCCCCTGAGCTGTGCAGCATCACCTTGGTAAGGGAAATGAGTAATGGGCTGGGTCATAATGTGACATTTATCGTGGGTATTGTACGGATTGTTCTTACACCCGATCCACAGACACTTCTAGCAAGTGTAGAATTAATTTAGTTCTAATTAATTCCCAGGTAGCTGTAGAGGTTTGGGGACTTGCAGGCACGTCCTTGGTGCTGCTGGTGGCTGTGACAGGGCTGCTGGGTTCCGGTGAAGCTGAGGGTGCCCCGCACAGTGAAAGGTGACTCTTGCCACAAAAAGCTTGTTCTGATCTCAGTTTTACTACCTTAGATAGTACCATCAGCCTCTTCAGCGTGGCACAGTGTGGCATTTTTCCATGGCAGTCACGTTTTGCACGATAACCTTGGTCACATTAGTATTGGTGATGACACTTGCAAAGCACAAACCTGTTCCTGGTTCTAATTAAATACTAATTCTTTAAATGTTTTTCCCCCTCTCATGAACTCTGAATGGCGTGTACGGTCACCTCAGCTGCAAAATACATAGAAATACAGACTACCTCAGTTTATAGCTAAAAGGCTTTCAGAATTGTACCTCTGTGCTTACTCTTGTTAAATCTGGACCTGGGCTTTGCCCAGCAGCAGGCCCGGCCCAACTGCTGCTGCAGGGCTTTGGTGGAAGAGAAAGCGCACGCTGGGATCCCCCTGCACCCGCCTCCTGCTGGGGGGGGTGGTGTGCAAGGCGGGTGCAAGCCTGAGCAGCCCTCCTAGAGGTTTTGTTCCAATTCTGGGAGAATTGGAGTAGTTTCAGGTAGGACGCAGGGCTCTCGGGGAGAGGGGTTAGATGTCCTTGGAGTGTTGCTCCGACCTTCGCAAACAGATTTTGTGTCCCCTCATTGGTTTGATTATAAAATCTGCTGTCTGCTAGCGAGCAGTAAACAGTTTATTGATTTATTACACTTTGGGTTTAATAGCTATAGGAAAATAACACGTCGGTGGGTGGGGAATTCAAGGCATGGACTGCTGTGCCCACTCTTGTGCCTGCTCCTAGGAGGGAACCCTGCCCCGCGGAGCAGAAGCGTGGCACTGACAGCTCTTGAGCTGGCTTCCCTGCAAAATGGTAACATCCTGAGAGGTATCCAGGTTAAATACACTGTGACTGGTATTTCTGTGAATGAAAACAGTAACAGATACATTTCCATTCAATTCTACTTGAGCCAGCATAAATATTTATCGTTTTAGGAAGTGCTATCATAACACACAGTCAGTTGCTGTGTTGGGGTAGGGGGGAATTGAAATGCAGTTCATTTCTGAGGATCTGTCACTCCCAAAAGCTGGGGGATAGGGGACGGGGACTGCACTGGCTACAGGGAGAAGGTTGTGGCTTGGTCCAGGTTGTTTTCTGCTGCGTGCTGGTGTGACACGTTGTCCACAGGACGGGAAGGAGTAACGGCCAGCCTTCTCCTCCTCCTTTGGTGATCCCTTGCACAGAGGGAAGGGCCTGTTTGGCAACGGCTTGTAGCAGGTCAAGGCAGTAAGTAGAGGCTTTAGAAATACTCTTTGTTTAGCTGTGCAGCCAAAATGAGCCTCAGTCAAGCACATGCTAACGTACGACTTGTGCATTGTACAGCCATAATTATTTGTGATACTGGAGAGTTCCAACAGTTAGAGTAGTGCACAGACAAAAGTTTATATGGAAAATAAAATCTGGGAATGCTAGTGAGAAATGATTGCCAACTTGAAAATTTACTCTTTTAAATCTCTTCTTTCAGTATTCACAAATCTATTTTTGTGCATAGCAAGTAGTATTTTTTCCAGCAATAATTATCCTTTAACTGGCAGAGTCAGAAACAAGAAATGTTGCCGGCTTAACCCATACTCTAAACTCAAAAATAGCTCTTTAATCAGTGACAGTATTTGTCTGTGTGAAAGACTCCAGGGTGTAAGGGCAGGGATTGTGCCTCTGGCGATTCCTCTCGTACCTTACGGGCCGTCGCTGCTGTTGAAGTGCAGCACTACATGCAGTGCATTTGCAAACCCTTTTAACTTGCAGCACTTTCTCATATTTGGAGCACTTATTTTACCCACGCTGGTTTGACTTTCTGATTTTGGTACCATCTAACCACTTGAAGTAGCTTTAAATTAGTTCCTAGGTGATGTATATTTTTTGTGTGTTATTACAATTTTTTTACTTGAAGGCTTACACTAGAACAGAAGAAAATATTATAAGAAACTGTGAACTGGAAGTTGTGGACAGTCATCTGTTAAATCATACACTATGGTTTGTTTTCTTTTTTAACATTTCTAATAGTATATTGAGCCTCTGGACTACTCGGGTGGTTTCTCTTCATTCTCTTTCTTCCTGCTGGAGCTGGACTTCTTTGAGGGGGGAGCGCCAGGTGCCGCTGCCCGGTGCGTCCCTCCCGTTACCAGCCAGCCTCCCACTGAAAGTTTGGGGTGGAGTGGAGGTGCACAACAAATGGAACCATCTGCCATCCCCAGCGAACAAGCCAGTGGCCCACTGTTCAGCACAATAACTGCGCCAAAAGAGTCAGTCTCTGGACAAAGTTCCCGCTGGGTTTCTTTTAAGTAGGTTAGACTGAACCTGAGCACCTGTCACATATGTTTTTGTATCTCTGAAGCCCACCATAGAGAGATCAAAGAAGCTTTTAATTTGTGTTTAATCACTCATTGGGAAGCCATCTACCATATCATGCAGTGACTGTGGTGTAAAACACCAGAAGAGTGAGGGCTTATCATCTAAAGCAAACTTCATCCCTTTCAGATGCTAATTAAGAAAATAGAGAAAATACACTGTGACTCATCTCTGCCACTCGGTCTTTTCTGTTACAATTAAAAAAGGAATGTGAATTCAGACATGGTTAGTTAACATGTGAAAGTTTATTTTTAATGGAGTTTTTGTGTGTACTAACAGGAATTCTGAAACACCTTGAGAAATGTGTCTGATAGTTGAGTACCAAGTTAATGGAGAATTGAGGTTCCTACAATTTCTAATTAGTGGTCTACAAGGAAGCATGAAGTTATAGGTAAAATCCTGGGGGTTTGGGGGTTTTGTTTTTTAAGGGAGCATAGTTCATGTAAAAACACGGGGTTTTTCAACAAAGCTGTGTGTGTTTGAACAGCTATGGGCATCTGCCAGGCAAGCAGATGTCGCCCAGCAAACGCCATTAAGAGCCGTGCCCTCTGTGAGGGGTTACGGGCTTGACATCTGTCTGAGGGCGTCTGTCAGCGCCGGGACAGTGCTACACGTGCTCATTAAGGACGTGCTAATTCAGGAGAAGCCGTTTGTTTTGGGGGGCTGCTGGGGTGGCTTCTAATTAATGGAGAAGCGTGGGGCAGAGCCCCGAGCTGTGGGTGTGCCCAGCGCTGCAGCGGCCGTCCTCAGCCGGGCGAGGGCTGTTCACTCACTGGCTGTATTGAGTTAGAAATAACTGATGCTTCTGAAATGACTGCAGAGTTAGAAGAATAAAGAAAAGTGCCTTGGCTGAAAAAGCTAGCAAACTTGAATAAAACATTCAGAATTATTTACTTAAAGGTGATATGCCTGGGTTTGAAGCTCTAGCTTGTGTTGCAGCATTGTTAAATATTCGTCCTCTGTGGGAAGCAGCGTCAGTTTTTCTTCAGCTTGTGTGTGAGCTGTGGAGCTAAAAGCAGAAAAACGAGGAGATGTGTGCCAGCTCCACGTTGAGGAGCAGCGGCGTGTCTGCCCGCTGGAAGGGGCCGTCGGGGGGAGCCGCTCTGGAGGGCCCGGCGGGACCTGGCCGCCTTGCCCTGTGCGGTGGGTTCTGGGGTTGGGGACGAGCAACGGGCGCTGCTGGTCCCCGGGGGGCTGGGGACAGCCCGGCCGCCTCCTGCCCCCCACGACGGCAGCGAGTCTGCCGAGGGGAGAAGCCTGGCCGAGCTGCCGTGTCTAGAGGGTGGGCGTTCGGGTGTGTTAATCAGGGCTAGCGTTACCCCCGGCCAGGATGAGCTAATTGAGAGGCCACGACTTGCATCACAGGAGCAAGCAACTTTTAAAATTTCAAAATATTTACTTCATCCATCACGTGTTTCAATGAAATCAGTGTATTACATGAAAGCCATATTTGCAGACAGTGCAGTTCTGAATAAAGACTCTGTTAAATATTGATTTCTTTAGCATAGCATGAGAAGCAGTCTAACACGCATTCATCTACAAGTGCTTGCTTTTGTATTGGAAAACACTTTTTTCATTTAGTTTTGTATACTTTCTGCTATCTGTACTTATTTGATGGTGTACAGCTTAATACTAAACCTCACATAATGTGTGACAGCAGCATCAGGCCTTACACGCCTTATTTCGGGTGTGCCGGTGGGGAGTCGGCATCGGTGGGTGCTTTTATACCTCAGTACTGTGTGAAAATCGATGCGGGACTCTTGTCTGAAATTCTTTTGTTGTTTTGGTGGCAGATGTCTTCTTCCAGCGCTGCGCAGGCTCCCTTTGTGCCGCCGTTACTCTGAAACGTCGTATTAACTTGGGAGAAGTTAGTGCTCTTTGTCTCGGAAAAACATCTGCACCTGAACCGTGTGTCCGGGCTGCTCCTCTTCTCTCGGTGGCATTAGGCAGAAACTCTTTAGCAGGCTGCTTTCCTTAACTCAATCAAAGGCTTGTGAAAGGTCATTATTTGGAATAATTTCTTCAGGTGTAGGAAGGGAGTTTTGAAGAGGCACAGGTTATAAAAGCGATGTATTACAATGCGATTTTTCTAGTATTCTTCAGTCCTGTTTTTTTGTTTTGTTTTTATTCTGTTACGCTTCATTTTTGGTTGGCACTACAGCCAGAAGTTTCATAAGTCTCATACTTTCTGGGTTTTCTTTTTTTGGTTCTAACAACAGTGTAATGCTGTTAAAGCGTGTGGCAGGAATACACTTACATCTCTATACAGTGTTTTCTTTGGTCAAGGCACACGAGCATATGAATGGTTTGTGTTTTCTGTCACTGCTGTGCAGCGCGTCTGGGACGCGGCAGGGCCACCAGCTTCGCTGCAGTTCTTAGCCAACTCCTTTACAGCAGTTGTTTTGCCTAAAAAAAGTCTACATTCTCATGTTTCTCTGGCATTTGAAGACTGATGCCAGAGACACAGCCAGTCTGGGCGTTGACTTGCACAAATTCACCCTTTCCATGGGGAAGACTCTTCTTACAAATTGCCACCACGAGCGCTACTGGCGTCTAGGAACTTCACTGGAGGTTACTTTCCTAGAAGCTTGTGCTGTTTATTATGACATAAATCATTTATTTGATGACCAATATGTTGTTAAACGTAACATACAACTTCTTTAAGGCTTCCCTTGGTCCTGAAAGCAACTTCTGCAATTTGGCAGAGTTTCTTTAAGTTTCCTGGACATACACAGTTTGAGATCACTGTCTCCCATTTCAGGCAGCAAGTGAGCCGTCTCCATCCAGCACACTGCAGAATATGAATTTACTGCATCCACAGCAGTAATAACTCTGAAATAGCTGTGTTTATTTCTTAGATATCTAAATGCTGTTGCCCTGAGGTTATACTAATTCCTGAGGCAATGAAGCAGTGATGTAGAGCAAAGACCTGAAACCTCTGCGCTTTTTTAATTTACGTTTTTGGACTCGCTAGTGAAAAATGACACGGATGTTAAATAAGGTTTAAAATGTCAAGCCACAATTTCATTTATGATTACATATAGCTTATTGAAAGAACCAAGCGTGGGCAGAGTTTACTTGTGTGGGTACAGAACTTCTCTTATAACTCAGACTGCTGGTGCCGTAGGGTCTGCTTTGGCTCATGAGGGAAGAGGCGAGGTCTGCACGGACCCAGGGCTGGTCTCACCCCGGGTCCATAAGCCTTTTGTGTGTTGTCTGAACACTTTCTGTAGCCCTGACAAAACGCCGACTGCATCTCTTGGGGTAATCCTTTCAGAGGTCCCCACTCTGTCGGTTTAAAACACATTTGCTCCGTGTACTGCTCTTGTGACTTTAATGCCTTATCACGTCTGCTGACCTATCTTCCTTCTCTAAAATATCAGCTGTTGTCCCAGCACTGAGTCAGCCTATATTGGACTTAAACAAGAAGACAATATTTCTGTGTTGAAATCTCAGAAGTAGCTGTGGGCACACGGTAGCACAATCACCTGCTGAGCAGAAATTATTGACCAGGTAATTGTTTGTGAGAGCAGGAGTGTGGTCTGTGCCGGGGTGAGATCCCCTGCTCTCGGCGCCGCAGCCTGCACCAGCCTCTCCTCTCCCCACGCTGGCAGAGGAAACTCTTCACACACATAGTTTTGGTTACTTTTTTCCATCATTGGCAGATCTTTCTTGCTACTTCTGCATAATTTTTTGAAGGTGTTTTTTGGCTATGCGTAATTCTTCCGTGTGAAGTTTGCAGGACCTGATGGTGGGAAGAGCAGGAAAGGTGGAAGGCTTTGAGGTCAATGTTAAGTGGATAAGGGAGCTGTTAGCACAAGTTCAGATTGTGAAGCTTCCCCCAGGGTGGTAGAAACCCTGAAAAACAAAAGCTATGCGAGGTACCAGCCTGACCTATAGAACAACAAACAGCGGGTACCAATCTGCACCTGCAGCCTCTTGACTTTGGTGTCCTGAATTTCCTTCCCTACTGCTTTCCAGAGACTCAAGGAAATTAGAGTCCAGGGTTGTCCTGCAGGCACCTAAAACACGTGATGTGTGTTCCCTCAGGCTGCCTTGCTCCTCCCTGGGGGGGATCTGAAGGGAAGGAGAACAGCAGTCAAAATCTTGCATTGTTTACCAAGTGAAGAATTGCAGCTGGTTGGAGTATTCATGTTTGGAAGCATCTTGTAGTTAGTTACAAAAAGAGAAATTGTCTTTTGTTCACTTATGATAATTCTAATAATGAAAAAAGAAATTGTTCACTTGTGATAATTCTAGACTTTACTGTTTGGGGGGGCGAGGGTGTGTATATATATGCATTGTCTTAAGAAACCAGCTATGGCTCTTTCCATGGTTAACTGTATTTTAAGCATAAGATTAGTGACAGCAAAGTTAGAGGATGTTCTTCTTAAAATTAACTAGTTCTATTCATACATTTTTAAAAAAGTTCTATTGATACATTTTTAAAATGGCATTTCCTTAGTTTGTGCTTCAGGTTTTCTAGGTAGATTGATGAAAACAGCTTTTTAAGTCCTGAAGAGCCATTCCAGTGGGTGCTCTCTGACGTCATTTCATTCTGAACAAAAGCATTTTTCATCAGACAGAGGCCTGGTATGGCATTTATAGCAGTTTTTGTAACCTGTTTTAATAGCAGCTGGTCTTAGAGCATTTTGTACCATTTTTCTGTACCTTCTTCTGGATAGTCAGGTTTGCAAGTTAGCAGGTTCAAAACATCAGTTGCCGACATAGTATATGAAAGAACCTGAGGGAAGGTTTAAAAAAAAAAAGGCGATGCCTTAGTGTATTGGAAATTGCTTGTTTTCACATTTCAGCTGTAGTTTGGACAGCTGTAGCTATTCAAAAGTAAAATATAATGTAAACGTATTGAACTGTGTTAAAAGATTATAATTTCAATAGTACTTCTTCTATGCAAAAGCACTAATTTCACCTATTTACGCAAGAGAGAAGATGATTAAAGTTCATACACTTCATTCTTTTACCAGTCTTTGCACTTTGATAAATAAATAGATCATCTAAGATTCAATAGGCCAATTGCAGCATATAATAGCTATTCAGAGGCAATTAAACTGCCTTTTTTCATGCCGGCATGTGAGCGTGCCCTTTCCCAACCTTCAACTTGATTTGTGGTGATTCAAAATTAACTTAAAAGTCTTGTTTGCTGACAGCTTAAAGCTTAATTGACTGAAAGCCAAATAGAGTGTGTTCTGCATTCAGCGGCGGAGCCCTCGCTGAAGCCGTGTGTGAGTCGCGCGTGCCGCCCGCCAGCGCCGCTCCCTCCCTGCCTCGGCCAGGCTGGGAGCTGTGTCGGGGGCCCCGTGTCACCCCCCCCGGCTGTGACAGAGACCCTGCGGGGCTGGCGGGGTTGTGGCACTGCCCCGGGGCTCCCTCCCGCCGCCTCTTGCTCCTGCCTCTCGAGGAGACGTTTGGTTTTTGGGTTTTCAGCTCTCTTAGGTGAGGGTGAATCAGAAAATGAGAATTACGTCTCCTTGGTTTCACTGCTTGATTAAAATGATCCCACTGAAAGGTAACGTCTACTATAGCTTAAATGAAAATGATGCCACTGAAAGGTAACGTCTACTATAGCTTAAATAAAATTTAAGTATTAATGTCGGTCTAAAAACTATATTGCTAAACAAGCAACAAATACGGATCAAAATGTTTGACAGTACCCACAGAATTCCTTCCCACAGGCAGGCACGGGGGGATCTGGAAAGCCTCGGTGTGCCAGCACACAGGGGTGCAGGGGAAAAGGCTCTGCAACGGTGCTGAAAAAGGCCTCCCGACACCTTCGTTTGTGGGTTGGGGGGAAAAAAATTCCTGGTGAAAAGTTACCCCCATCTCAGTCTAAATTCTCTTTGTTCTGCTGCTAAAAGCTTTCCTCCTTCCCTGGATACTTCTATAGAGAACAACTTGTTGTGTCGTGGGGTGCTGCTGCACACGTTGCCCGTTGTTCTTTGGCCCCAGTTTGGTGCCTTCGCAGCTGTAGGTTCCCCCAGCCCCTCCCAGTGATGGCTGGGCGAAGCACCCTCCGAGGTGCCTGCAAATAAATATTTGACAGTGATCTTTTGTGTTACAGAATGTTCTTAAGGAGGTATTAAATCATTTCAAATTAAAGAACGTCTCTAAGCAGTGGGGAATCTGTCAAAATCAGAAAGGGTTTAAAAGCAAAATACCTTAAATTGTCAGGTGTGATGTGATAGATATGTCACACAAATATAATGGCACCTCACATGTTTTCTCCTGTAAATTCTTAAAGTTCTGTTCACGTACAAGTCGAATTTTAATATGTAAAAGTTAAAGAACATGGCTTCTGATATTGCTTTATTTCTTATTGATTTCTTGGCAAATCATAGCTATCTAATTTCTTCTGCCTTCCTATTGATTTCCAATAGGAACAACATCTTTTCATAAAGCATCAAAAAAGTTGCCATTTGGTTTCAAAATTACTATAATTTAAAATAGTTTTACTCTTAGATTCCTTTCAATAAAATAATAATCATACTTCAGAATGTGAATTCTGGACTTGAACTGGTTTTACTGGGGTCTTACCTTCTGCCTAGAGAGATCTGGAACTCAACAATAGATTTCTTTAATTGTCTCTTATTAAATGCTGTTGGGGGGGAAAAAAATTGTATGGTTACATTTATCTGGCTGTAGTTGTGTTCAAACTAGTTAATTCTAATACCAAATGTTAATGATATGGTTTCTCACTGCTCTGTAATATTTGTTTCCCCGATGGAATTAGAAATTGTGTCTAATTTAATGGTAGAGTTATTTAAATGCTCAGGGTTGTCACACGTTTAGAAAGCTGTAAGACAGACATCACTAATTTTCATGAGGCTGCTTGGCTCATGTAGAAAATGTGTTTTTCTGCATAGAGTAGGTGCTTTTTGCAGCCACCGTTCTAATCTGTTGCAGTTTACTGGAATTTTCTCTTCTGCCGTGCCGTTCCTTTTATGACAGAATATTTCACTGTGCTGCAGCATCTGGGAGCACAAAATGGGTGAGGATGCTGCTTCCATGCAGGGCTGAGAGCCGGGAAATAGTCAAAGACAAAATGGATTCTCTGCTGTTCAGATGGGGAAATATCAGGCACGTTTTATTCAGTGTGACTTGCTGTTTTTAAAGCACTGAGTTAATGCATCAAAACTTCCCCTATTAGAGATGACATTAAAGTGATAATAATCAAAATTTTGAACAGGTAGGATAAAGTGCTTTTATTTATGACTCGTTTATGTAGACAGTAATGAAAAGAAATACAGATTTTGTGGAAACTGCAGCACAAAATTGCATCTAAAAATTGAAACAGGGAGGTTAGGGGACAATTAGCACTTAACTGACGTCTGGGCTTTGTGGATGTGCTGTGAAACAATCAGATGTCACTGGTAACGCTTATTCTCAAGTTATTAAATACTTTAGGCTTATGTGGTTTACAACAGAATTCAATTAGTTGATGATGATGATGGCTTAGCCGAGCTTGTTGGTGAAAACACATGCGTACTGCAGAAAACAGCAAATTTGTTGGCTTTTTGAAAGTGAACAGATGTTTTCAGCACAGAGTTCACAAAGCATGGGTGAAAAAAGGAACCTTTATTGCTGAGAGAAAACAGGTTAACCTCTATGCCTGTATATTCCAAAACTGAAATTTGCCATGTTTCCTTGCTTCAGGTATTCAGTAACTATTAAATGTCTCCTGGGTTTTTATTAGCCCCTTAGAGCGACTGACAACAGCAACCTCAGTATTGGCAGTTCCGCAGATGAAACCAGTCTGCTGCTGGTTTGGAACGGCCTCGTTATCAAGTAATAATTGGCACTCGAGCCAATGATCCCTACTGCAGAAAAAGTTGCAGTGAGGCCAGGTAAGAAAACTGTATGAAAGCCATTAATACACGTCATCTCTCCCTGGCTTCAGTCCGAGGCAGGCTGGGCTTTAGGCAGCGCTGGGCGGCTTTTCCGCGGTACGGAAGGTTTTTGGTAAACCCTGAGTGGGTGGGTTACACAAATAGAGCCCTGCCACACGTTTGTCTTTTGTCTTGTTGCAAGATAAAGCCGAGTAACTTCAGCGCTCAGTTGTAGGATGCTTGGGGCGGGCTGGGTGCGTGACGTGGGCTCCTGCGTCAGGAGTTTGGGTGTGGAGCTTTTTAGGAGCAGTGAGTGATGGCTAATGACTGTTTACTGACGGGTCTGGGGCTGAAAGGCACTTAGTGCTCGTGTGTACTGCAAAGCCTATTCCTCAGAGCTTCCGACAGGTTTATTTGGTCTCACCTTGAGTAGAGCAGGGCCGTATTGATTGCATTGGTGTGGATTTAAACACACTATTGGCTTAAAATAGCACCACCTATGCAGAAGAAAATCAGTGTGTTAACCCTTCCGGCTGCCAGTAACCGCCCTGCGGCGCTTCGGTTGGAGGCGAACGGATTCCTGATGGGTTTCCTTAACCTGAAAAGTACCATTTTTAATTAACAAATGCATGGCCATTTTTCAGTAGAGCATGTTTTGGAGTGGATCAGCCCCGGGGATTTACATACCTGACCTGCCCAGGTGCCAGACCTGAGCTCGGCGGCGGGGTCGCACCCTTTGATTTGAGATAGCCTGGCAAATGGAAGATTTAATACGGATGAACCTTCTTTTTATTTTAATTTTTGTAAATCTTTTGGTGGCCACAGCAGTCTTTTCTAAAAGTAATATTCTCTACTCAGCTAATAAATCATATTATTCACCATGAAAGGCTTTAGAATTCTCTTTCCAAGTTGCTGCAGCTGGCTGCCTGCATGAAACCATATTGCTGGCATCACACGGGGAATATTTGATCAAAAAGCAAACTAGAAACTCTCCTGCCTTTAATGATAGAAAGCGATGTTGCTCACTGATAGGTAGTTATTAAACTTGTCTGTTGTAAGATGTCCTATGAAATATTAGAAAAATAAGGTTTAAATATTTCCAGTTTTTACAGTACTGACAAAGCCCCATTATTTCTAATAGCTTGCTGCAACACAAAAAGCAAATAGCAAAATAGGCATTATCAAATAAATCAGCTCAGCGGGTCAATGGAGGAGACCTTTGGGGGAGGAAAACCAAAACTCAGCCCCCTCTAAACAGCTTTTGTTTTTATTCCAGAGCAGTTCTTTTGCTCATCCTTACCTGCATTTATTTTCAAGTGGTTTTATCAAGTCCTCTTTCACTATGTAAACACATACATAACTCTTCTTAAAACATGGACCTTACCAGTGAGGATAATACACACGGGCAGGAAATTTTTGTAAAATCTATTTGTTTTTTCTTATGTGGCTCCCTTCCCTGTCTAATAGTGTTTTAGCAGATATCACACAGCAAGTGATTTGATTTAATTTAAAAATATGAATTGTTATGACACTGAAATGCCTGTACTTCTTTCCTTGAGTAAATTTTCCTCACACGGTGTGCATTTGAAGTGTATATGGATAATGCTGCAGGGTTGTTTCTTTTTAATCTTTTATCATTATTATATTATTTTTATGATTCCTGTAATCCGAATTACAGGAACAGTAAAAAGCTTGATTACAAAATGTGTTACCTTGATGAACAAGCTACTGTTTGAAATCAGTGTTTGGTTCTCCCTCTGATTTGCTTGCTGGAACCACCTGTGTGAAGTACTGTGAAAACAGCAAAAATGAAAATGGTAAAAAATGCTTAATAACAATAGAAGATAAACATTAGATTTCAGAGTTAACGATCACAGATAAGGTCTCTAACTCACCACTGTATCACCAGATTTCTGTGTTGTGCTCAACTGCCACATATTGACTGTCATGGTGGCAGTCAAGTAGGAAGATAATTTTTTTTCTGTGAGGGGGGAAAAAAAATAATTTCACAGAATACATGAGCTTTCTGTCTGCACTCATGTAAATCACATAAATATATTGAAGGCACTGGAATTACTCTGGTTTATAAGAGTTAAGGGTCACAACTTCAGGAATGTGTCAGTTTTCCATATTTGCAGGTAGTTTTTGACTATCCACGAACAAAAGACTGAAAATAGAAATAAGTTGCACCAGAGCACCCCTCGCCCCTGGCGGTTTCAGTGTGGGCTCCCGGAGGACCCTCCTCTGCTGTGCCAGCGGAGGGAGCTGTGTATATAGGAATGGCTGTGCTTTCAAGCAATCAAAATACTTTTAATAATGTGAGGTTGGTAATGAGTAACCACAGTTTTGATAAGGTTAGATAAAATAGATTGTTTCCTGTCTTTCTGCATTTTCCTTGTGGTCACTTTGTGTTATTGTTATTTCTTTATCATATTTTTCAGTTTGATTTATTGCAAACTCTGGCTTTATAAGCTTTCAGGAGGTGCTGAAATTACTGTAATTATTCTTCTGGATATAATCTTAAAAACTAGAAATGCAGGCACACCCATAGCGTGGCTTTGCCTGGGTTAAGACTCCTGAACAATTAAAGGTATGCATAAGTATAGATGTATTTAGTATATAGTTTTCTTAAAGTTTTTTGCTATTTCCTTTTTAGGGCACAAGCAGAGCATTATGTACATGTGTTTACTGTAAGAAAATAGTAAAATTGATGTGAAGAAATATTTCAAATCATTGACAGCCAAGATGAATGTAAGCAAAATTACATTCACCCCACNNNNCCCGCCCCCGTAGCTCTTGTGCGTTCTTCTATGAAATCCCATCTATGACAGAGAAACAATTAGAGTTGCAGATGTGAACAGTTTCAGGGGGTGTTGCCACTAAGCTCTGACTCTACCACATTTTGGTGCGTGTTCACTTCCTCCCTGGCATCTGGTGGAAGGACTGTGAGGATTTTCTGAATTGAACAAATTATTTATTTATTTTCAGACCTGATGGAAATCCTTATCCCAACCTGCCCAGTTACAAACCTCCCCTTCACGAATAAACAGAAAACCTGACAAATGCAGTGCAGAGAGAAGGACCTGGCAGACAGGCAGGGAGGGTGACGATGCTTTTCATGGAGTTCCCTTTGCAAGCTTTCCTCTGTAGACAGTGAATTCTCAGACTGTGGGCATTCAGCGCTGGAAATACGAGCTGTGGCAAAAATCCAGAGGGCCCTTTGTACCCTTCAAGTGCCACATTGGGCTGCAAGGTCCGAGTTCTCTACCTCATCTGATACAAAGTGCAGTTGTGGCTTTGGGCAAATCATTTCAAATATACCCTGTATTTTCAAAATACTCTATGTTTTAAGGGGCTTACTGCTCAATCTGGCTAAATCTTGTTGGTTACCTTTACGTGTAAATTATTGGACGTAATTACAACCCCGTGGCTAATTGCGTTGGGTGGGCTGGGTGGCCCCTGTCTGCTGGAGCAGGGCTGGGCGTGGTGTTGGTGGGCTGGGGCCACTTCTGGGCCAAAACCACGGTGGCCCAGATGGTGTGTTTGGTCATGGACGGGCCTGGCACCTGCTGCTGGGAGGCTTTAGCACCTCCTGCGATACGGGAGCCCCGTCAGTGTGTGCCTAATAGAAGGTATAAAGTATCTGGTAGCAGTCCATCTCTCATAAAACCACCTTCAGCCTTAATTCAAATCCATTGATTCCTATTCCAGTTAAACCTGGAGAACTTAATCTGTCTTTTAATCCTTTTATTGTAAGCTAGGATAAAATTAATTTTACCCAAGAACTGTGCAAAGCCAATTAACGTGATCTTTAGAGTTATTTAGTAAAGTGCTTCAAACTGTTAAATTTATCCTGACCTCATGGCTGCACTCTCTGACTGCTTTTTAAATGAAGTAATCAATATCTCGCAGCCTTTTAAACAATTTAAACTTCTGAAATATTTTACCTATATTTTAAGCACTTCATAAATATGCTTTGTGCTATCTGTAAAGCTGTCTTCTCTAAGCAGTTGTGGACATTTAATTCTCAAGAACTGAGTTATTTTGAAATATTTAATACGGTCATTTTGTGTAAAGCAAACCCAGCTGGGTAAAAGCACGGCCGCGATAGGTTTCTCTTTTGCTGTGTGGATCTGGAAGTGTGTTATTTTTACAACTAAAATGTAGAATGTTTTTGTCCTTTCACCAGCGGAGCTTCTGTTTTCCACATAGAGCTATTTGAGGTTATTAATTTTCCTACTGTGATAGGGTGATCAACCGTCCTGTCAAGAAAATGGATCTCTGTGTCACCCTTTAGCATGATTAAATGGAGGCACGTCGCTGTGAGAAAATACCAAATTTTCATGAGACAAATGAAACTGAAGAAAGGACTACTTTTATAGACATTATTTCATTTTTAAATCTCCCAAATGGCTGTCAGTTTATTTGTAGGAAATAATTACAATTAATTGTGATTCTGCTAGTAATTAAAAAAAGCCAAAAATATTTAAGGTTTGGGTTTTTTCCCCCTCTCATCTGGAGGTTTTGGGGAGGGAGATTGCTGTGGGGAGGGTTGGGATTTTGTTGGTTTTGGGGTTTGTTGGTTTTGTAGTTTCTTGGCTTGTGGGGGCATTTTTTTGAGGTGGAAAATCCTACAGTGGAGCAGTGAGCAGGATAAAGACTATCACAGGCCAGATTGCTAATAAAACACTAAGAGCATTTCCCACCCTGTTGTGGTTGGAATTTATTGTTTGGTTAACAAAGAGTTCTCCCCCCGACATCTGGGCGCTGGAGTCGCGGGGTCAGCGGCAGGAATCAGCGAGTCTGCGCCGAGCGCCCAGCGCCGTGCCGCTGCCGGCCCGGGGCTCTCCTGCCCGATCCCGTGTTAATTAGGGACGAGTCGTTACGGTCGCGCTCGTGCCCGCCCGCCGGCTTCGCTGTTGCGAAGCTTCAAGTTGCCCCGTGGAAGTTGGGCTGAGCCGGGCCTGCGGGATGCTGCGGGATGCTGCGGGATGCTGCGGGATGCTGCGGGATGCTGCGGGATGCTGCGGGATGC
>ML997829.1:715884-767621 GCA_010365825.1 Otus sunia | reverse complement strand
CACATCCAAACGGCCCTTAAACACACCCAGGGGTGGGGACTCCACCCCTCCCTGGGCAGCTTATTCCACTCTCCGACCACTCTTGCTGGGGAACATTTTTTCCTGATGTAACGCTGCCAAAAACCTCACTGTGGTCGTGAGGGGTGTCATTCCCAATTTTAATCTCTTGGGAGCTTACAGCCATGTGTGTTCATGTCCTGAGGGAGGCGTGTGCATGGGAAGCTCGAGAGGAGAATACCTGCCCGAGCAGATGTAGCAGCAGACTGGCAGGACGTACCGTGATGAATTAGAACAGGGTTTATTTCCGTGTTTGTGTTTTCAGTGCCTGGGAGCAGCGTTTATGGGGCGATGGCAGCGCAGCGGCGGGCGTTTCCCGGCGCTGAGTGGCTCTGCGGGGCTGCTCAGCGTCACGGCGCAGGGCGGGAGCAGATGGTACCCCCCCATCTCCCGAAGGGCTTGGCTTTGTCAACACTCCCTGCCCATGAGTACCTGAACGTTTAGAAGCAGTTTCTGTAACAGGAGTTTTGCATTTCCATGGGAAATTCAGAAAAACGTACATTCGTTTCTTTGTTTATGCAGCTGTTTTGCTTTATTTTTATGAAGTGTATTGTCAGAGAAGCAGAACTGATGCTGCTGGTACTGTGCGGATCTGAAGGAAGGTGGAGCTTTGGTTCCAGGGCCAGGGAACGGGAAGCAGGGGTGCTCACCTCTTTGCTGTGCTAGATAATGTTTATATTTTACAGCCGTGGTTCATAATTGCACTAGCTGTTTTCTGGCTGCAGAATGTTGAGATCGGGTGTATTATCTGAGACTGATTCTTTCCTTGCCGAGTTGGGTGGTGAAAGGGCCTCTCTATTAGAATGTGATTCCAATTTCCAGTTTGCAGAAAGAGCACAACGTCTTGGGAGGCTGCAGAAACGTGCAGCTTGGGGGGTGGCCCAACAAGCAGTGAGAGTCTTTGCTAAGACCATCCACAAAGTCGGGTTTATTGCTCCACGTTGGTTACACGTGTTCTAGCTGGGATAGCTGTGCTAAGGGGAAAAGAGGAGTTCTTTCCCAAAAAAGTTCTCAAAAAATTGTAGTTTTATTTTGCTGTTTTACATAGCTGATATCTGCTCTTAAATGGACATTACACTTAGAGTTAGTCTTTGACACTAAGTTGTATTTAAATGTTACAGGGGGCTTAAACAACCAGCACACAATAGTGTGCTTGATGCAATGTTACCAACTTAAAATATATATTTAAATGTCAGATGGGAAAACCGAAGCCGTGTAGGCTTTTTGCTGTGCCATGGCTGTGTCTAAGAAAATAGTGGCTAAACATTGCCAATTGATAGTTTGCATGTTTAAAAAGAACACTTCAGAATAACTTTTTTATGAAGTGCTGCTTCGGAAGCTGTGATAAGTCAATAAATTAGCCCGTACTTGCCTGTGTGGTGCGGGAGATGAAGAGGAACTCAAACTACTTTAATTCATCATACAAATTAATGTTATTCCTTTGTTAGGGTTGCAGATGCCAAGCCAAGCATGCTTACCTTAAAAGAATAGGATAGGAATCGGAGTTTTACCGTTGTACAGATACGTGTGATAAGAGTAATTGCAAACCCAGGAAAAGGCCTGTGAGACATTGGACTTGTTCATTTTAGGAAGGAGAAATGCGGGAGAAAACATACAAAAACAATCGGCATAATATTGCTTTTGAGGCAACTAGAGAGCATTTGGGTATACGATGGAGGGGTTGATTAATGCTTAGGGTTATAATTATTGGAAATGATGTCTCCTGACTCTTCTGGCGTCCTCCTGACCTTTTTTTCTAATTAACAGTCTTTGCTGGGAGCTTTTGCGTTCACTGGGAAGCAGGTGGGATTTGCTGAGTAAGACACGTGTGACAACCATAGTTGTCTTTTTGTTGCCTGTTCTTTGGAGAAGGGTGTGACCCTTATGTGGTCCAGCCTGGTGACGGTCAGGGAGCGGGTGCCCGGGGCTTTGGGGCTGTTCCCAGTCCTACAGCAGGAACTTCTTTGATCAGGGCTGGATCAGTGGTCACGGTGACAAGGTTGGATGAGCAGTCCTTCATCTAAACTAGAATGGCGTGTCCTGTCTTCATGTGTGTGTGCGTGCATGTGTGTGACGTTTTGGAGTGTTTTATTTTACATATACTGTTTAAGTGTTAGTTTCCAACTTTTCATCATAAATATGCTCTTTCCATGTAGCAACAGAGTTGCATCATTGTGCAGCTGGCTGCACTTACAGTGTAGAAAAACCCAAACAAACACAAAAAACCTCCAAACAAAAACCCCAAAACAAACCTTGTTTAAATATACACATCCCTTGTGAACTTTGAATGTCTTTGTTATATGAGCATTTGCATTCACCTTTGTGAAATGTCACAGCATAGCAGCAGATAACTCCAATGTGTATGACTTGAGTATCTTATTGGGGATGGTCTCCAATGAGACGATGGTCTGCAGCTGGTTGGAATAATTTGCTGTGGAGAACAGCAGTAAAAATTACAGAACCACAACCCAGCCTGGGTTGGAAGGGACCTCGAAGGATCATCTGGTCCAACCTTGTGTGGGAAAGGGAGCCAAGATGAGATTATTTTGCACCCTCTCTGATTGCATCTTGAAAGCCCCTAGCGATGGGGACTCACCATGTCCCTGAGGAGGTTGTTCCAGTGATTGATTGTTCTCATTTAAAAAAAAAAAAAAAAAAAAAATCCTCTTTCTTATGTCGATATGAAACCTTTCATGCTGCAACTTGTACCCGTTGCCCCTTGTCTTCAGCGTGTGGCTCCTTGTGAGGAGAGACCCTCCGTCCTCTTTGTAGCCGCCCTGTGAGCGCTGTGATGAGCTCCCTGGAGCCTTCTCTTCTCCGGGGACAGAGACCCCACTCCTTCAGTCAGCCCTTCAGCTAGTCCTTGCGTGCCCCGCAGTTGTCTGCGAGTGCAGTTTCAAGCTGTGTCCTGCAGCGAGCCGCTGCCTGGGAAACCATCCAGCCGCGCCGGCACGGGGCTGAGCCGTGGGACGCTGCTGCGGAGATCTGCGTGGTGGAAAACTGCTCGCTGCTGCTGGGGTGTCTTCCCGTTGCTGTAGTTACCAGTTTAGCATAGGAGATGTTATTGCCAGAGGCTTTGTTTCAAGCTATGGCTTGAACGGGTTGTAATTCAAAATGTGCAGCAATAGCCAAAAAGAAGAGGGGCTGGTTTTACCCTACGTCCTGGCCTTCGGAGAGCTTTGATTTTTGTCTTCAGAACTGCTCAAGTACATGCAGATGTCACCCCTTGCTCCAGCAGCGCCCCGTCACTCGGGTTTCATTTTATTCAGAGATAAATCTGATGAAATGAGTTACAGGGTTGCCCTGTAAAGAGCCTGACAACGATGCCGTTGGCTGCAGCAGAGCCCAGCTCTGGGTGTGCTGCCTGGATTGAGGGGACGGGCTCCCGTGGGGGGACAGTGCTGGCCAGAAAGGGGCAGCTTCAGAGAGCCCCACTGCCCTGAGGTGTTTGTATTGCTCACGTGGCTTTGCAGCCCTTGAGAATAAAACACCCATCCTTGCTGGTACGGGCACGTTTATGTGTCAGCCACCGGTGCTAGGGAGGTGGTTCAGCTGTGACCCCCGACTCCCACAAGTCGTTGCGCTGACTGACTTCATTGATATTGTGCATCTTCCACTGCCGTGTCGGCCTCTCCAAACTGCTCAACAAAATTTGCTTACAATTATGTTGTAACAGGAGAAAACTTCTGAGATTCACAACTAGTTTGGTCAGCACTGTGATGGCAAAAACAGCTACTTCCTATGAAATTGATGATCATTTTTATGGAAATAGCTTTATTTAGAAAACATTATATAATTTAGATTAAAATAAATAGCGTGGTTTAATGGAATTATGCAATTAACAGGAATAAAAATACAAAGTTTAATGCACAGTTATGACCTGAGTCATATTGGCTTTCTCCTTCCTGCTAGATTATAAACAAATTTTGGATTAAAATAATGGTAGTTTACTCTTTCTATAGCACTGTAATATAATTTCATAGTTAGAGGAAGAATGCATTTAAGCCAGCATAGTTGGGTTCTCTCCATAAATTGAAACAAGTCTGATCTAAAACTCATTTACTGTCTTGGAACAGAATTGATCTTGCTTTCACATTTGATTCCCCCACTGCAGATTTTGAGAGGAAGAAAAATGGCATTGTTAGGTCAGTTTAACTAGGCCAGAGTTAGCCAGAAAAGACTGGGAGACCAGCTATTACAAACATGTTCTTCTTTTTCCTTTGTCTCCCTTCCTAACAAATTATGCAAAGTCTTACAGAATTGTAAAACAGCTGGGGGGCAGCCTTCGTCTGGCCCCACTTATGGATATTCTTAACGTAAAAAGCAATAGATATTACGCTGTTTAAGAGAAATGCTGGGAATTTACTGCATCTGGGATTGGTCGTTCTGACCCCTGTTAAATTTCCAGAATTTGAATAGATAAGTAACATGGAGAAAATGTTTCCCTTAAGATTAAATAACAGTTCTGATGGTTTTAAGTCTTCAGAGTAGATGGAGGACACTTCCCTTCTGATCGCATGTGAGGCAAAAAACCCTATTTTTTATCTTTTTGTTAAAAAATGAAGTCTTAACCAATGTGCTGCAGAAACACATTCAACTAGGCGGCCTTTAACTTTCAAAACCCCCAGAGGTGGTTACAAATTTCAGGACCAACTTTGCTCCCTCGGGGGGGGCTGGGAGCCGTGGCGCAGGTGGGAGGCCCCGGTGTGCTGGTCGGTATAAATGAGAAAAAGGACTTAGTGAGTCATTTTAAATGTATCTTTTTGCTAATCCCAACTCGTGCTCTTTTTTTAGCTAATGGGAGCCTCAAATAATTTAAATTTACTGACAAAATAAGCAGCAGCTACCTTTCTCTAGTATTTTTCAACACTATTACTACTTGAGTATTTGTAAGGCGGGGGACTGGCCCTTGGCCCTCAGAAGAGCCAAGCTGGAGCAAGGCAAATTTAATTCCAAGTTGTCTTTTACTTTGAATGAAATGCAGTCTCGTTACTGTCACGCACAGTAACTTCTTAGCTTCTTAATATACTCTAAGACCGTACTTTTGAAAAGAAATTTTTAAAAACTACTTATTCGTGTAAATTCTGAAATTCCCTTAGAAGTTGCAGACAGTGCACCTGTTGCAAGAATGGTACTTAAATGACTCAAAGAGGTCATCAGCAAAAAGGAAGTCTTCCCTAGCGTAAGTGCACTTAAAAAAAATTTGTCAGAGTTACATTAAAGGCCAAAAAAAATGCTGAAAATGAATTCTGTAAATTTGACATTGAGTGTGCTTGAAAAAAAAAAATCTTTTCATCATTAGGTCTTTAGAAAAAATTCTTCGAATAATATGACCGGTTCATTTTTAATTTAAGCCTAAAACTATCCTCTGGTTTTATACCTGTCTGAAAGATGAGAGAACATACATAATAAAAATTCACTGCACTAGAAGTAGGAAGGGATTAAGGGATGTGGATTTCCAACCCAGCTATCCAGATTTATCTTTCTGTGGACATTTTGCACAGGTATACATCAAATCGGGGAAAAATCATCCAGAAAGGGTCACAGTTTGGGCTAATTTCTTGTAGAAAAACATTATGCCCACAGACATGGGGAAAAAGGGGAGACTGAAAAAAAATCCGAGCTATGATTCTTTGCTTTTTTTTTTCATAAAATCAGAAAAAGATGCAAAGCAGGTTAAAGCATATTCTTGGGAGTCCATGATTTTTATTTAGTTGGAACTTGATCTCGTGGCAAATTATGAGAATGGGAATCAGAGTTATCAGCGTCTCGTTCATGCCTGTGCTATTGATTTTCCTGAGAAAATTATTTAATTTTCTTAAATCTATTGGCAAAATGGGGCTAACAATGCTGACTGATGTAATATGGTTAAAGCTCTTGAGATTCAGCAAGGAAAGACATTTTAGAAATCCAAGGGGCTAGATGCGTTGAAAATAACTGATGAGCTTTCGTATTCTTACCACATTTTCATTAATAGAAATGCCAGGAGGAGCAAAGACTCCAGCGTTCAGGTGAGAACGGGAAGAGGTGGGCAGGTTTTGGTGGGCCCCTGTCTGGTGGGTGCAGCTTCTCGTGGGGAACCTGCCTGTACTCACCTGCCGTGTTTCCCGTCGGGAGGTACAGAACTAGCTTCTGAGAACTGGCAGATTGGCTCGCTCTAGCTGAATGTTGAAAGCATTTCAGTGCAGGTGTCCAAAAATCTTAAAAATCTAATCCTCCTCCCCTGGCTGAGAAAAATCCAGCCTGGTTTGGGTGCTCCTGGTAACTCTTGTGCTAACGAGGTGCCTCCTGCGCTCTGCCTCACCCCCGCTGCTCCCTTATTCCCGTATGCTGTGGCGTACGTGTGCCAGTGTGGAATAAACCAGCTGGAACCGAATTATATTTTAATACAAATTGATATAGGACTGTCACTTCCTGAGCTAAGTTACTGCTTGCAGTCATTCTGCCTGGTAAGTTGTACCCTCGTTTTTAATGAAAAGAGCTTTTGTAGGTTTGTTTCTCACTGACTTTTTCGAACCCGAGGTACGTATAAATTATCAAAACTTAGTTTTTACCAGGGCAGATTTTTTTAATTTTTTGCTTAAAGAGTGTGATGTTGTCTAGATTTCCAGCAAGACAGACAACACGCCCTACCTAGAGCAGTTTGAGCGTGCACTGAGTGGAGGAGCCCATCCGAAAGCCGCTGAAGCGCAGTCACAAGCTGCGCTCTGGTTTGGTGGGATCTTTTCTGTCACGTCTCCGTGTTGGCCCCAACTTTTACTAAAATACCTTTAACTAGATACTCTCGCCCGTTTGTGGGCAGCACAAGTGTGTAGGTTTGCTGGAAGGTCTGCTCCCTGTCCCGCTCCACATCGTGGGCTCAAAGTTAAGAGCAAAGGATGTCCGCAGCCCCATCAGCAGAGCTTTTCCAGGGCTAATTACCTCTTTACTGCGCTGACTCTAATGTGACATGTTTATTGCCTTAACTAACAACTCATTAGCTTAGTTGATGTTTTTGTCAATATTAATTCATTCGTTTAAGCCAAGTCAAAGCTTAAACAAAGATGTCCGGGCTGAGAAACGGGCAGCAGAATGACTTTTGTTTAGTTCATCTTTTTCTTCGGCTCAATTTACACAAGGTGGGTGTCAGCAGGAGCGATGCTGGGAGGATTCCTCTGAAAAAGGTGGGCGTGTTTCATCACAGTCATGTTTGAGGGGTGACGCTTTTTAATAAGGTTCTTACATCTGAGACCTAAAATTCACACAAATTAGAGCTTCGCGGCCTGCCATGCGCTTCAGGAAGAAGCTTTCAGGGGTTTTTTGCACGTGTATAAGGGCGTCGTGTGAAGGGGCTGGAGGAGCATGTCTGCTGCTGGCTTTTCTGAGTGCTTAAAATGACAGGTGGTTTATTTAATAAACAAACTGAGCAACTCAGGGAAGACAGTTCTGAAAGCTAAAGAAAACCTGTTAAAATCAATAGGTCATCTTTATCACAATAGCAAGCTAAATGAACATTATTAAGAGGTGACAAATAATTATGTAGAGATAATGATAAATTATCTTTATCTGGAAGCATTGCTTGTTTTGGCCCTCCTACACATTTATATAGAGGTAATTATTTTGATAAAAAAACAGTCTGTTAAATGAAATTATTAATCAAGTTTCCTCAATATGCAGAACCTGGATCAGGATTCAGGTGTGTTGAAGTCATTCAGGACATCATTTCTCCCTCTTTCCCTGACCCCCTTAAGCTATATTTTTAAAAGAAAAAAAGAAAAAAAAGTTGTTGTGGGGAGGAGGGAGGGGGAGTTAATGAGGATGGACACCAGTCTGTGAGGTGACCCAAGTCCTGTGTGTGGCCCCCAGGAGGGGAGGCGATGGGGCGGGACCTGGCGGGGCAGAGCCCCCAACCCCAGCCAGCGCCCTCTGCCACGAGCGCGAGAGGAATTTGAATTTGAATATTGAATTTGGGAGATTCACTTGTCTTGTAATTCTAGATCCTGCTGCCGCTTTCAGTAAGGAGGGGGATCGTTGCCAGCTCTTGTTGTTTTCAGGAGGGGACAGTGCTGATGTAGAGTCTCTTTAACAGAAACATCTGCCTGCCCAGGACACTCAAATGTAACAGAAACGCCCCAAAATTCAGTTCCTTCACCTGCAAGAGGAAATGTTTGAGCTCACATCTCTAACTGACCTTAACCACCAAATTCTGAGTCCTTCAAAGGTGGCGACATGACCAGCACTTCCTGGTTATTCTTTAAAAACACAGTTACTGGTCGGAAAGCGTCGGGCTCCGGAGGCTGCCCCGGCACCGGGCGCTTTCCCCCTTTCCCGAGAGCTGCCTGTCCTACCCACTCAGCAGCGGGGGAACGGTGTGGCTGCCCCAAAACCCGCGGGTTCTGCTTCCCTAATAATCATCATAACTAAAAAACATCTTCACCTGTAAGATGTGTGAGACAAGACTGGCAGTGGGTCTGTTAAAAAACGGACTAAATAATTTCCTGTTTAAGAGCCGATGCTCAGTTTTAATTCCCTTTTTATATATGTCTGCTCATTTACTGAGGTGCGACCCTGGAATGGTGAGAATTATGAACTTACAGGCAACTCTTCTCAACTTATTTGTGGGCCCCACGGTGGGGAGGTTTCTGCCCAGGTCCGTGGAGGGGGGTGGTGTTACCTCAGTGCTGCTGGGTGGTTCCTTAGCGGGAGACCCAGGCGCGGTGCTGGAGGTGCTGGGAGCAGGAGCCGTCACAACCAACCTCCCCCCGCGCATCCCAGAGCCATCGAGGTCGGAAAAAACCTTGAAGATCCTCCAGTCCAACCATCAACCCGAGGCAGAGCTTTGCGGAGGCTTCATGAATAATTTGTTTCCCTTTCCCAAATAAAGCATTCCTAATCCCGACGCGTTGAGGAGGTGCCAGTAGGAAGTTTTGCAAGGAGGGAAACGAGTGGTGGTTTTGGTGGAGTTCTGGTGACTTCAGTGACCTGGTTTTGCTGTTTCTCGTGTGAACTGCTGCCAGCTGTAGCCAAGATACTGATGAGAGCGTGTAATCTCAGTGAGATTTATTTTCACTGAGCCTTCCTCAAGTTTCATCTTTTTAAGCTTGTTTTTCTTAGACATCCTTTCAAAATGATGTCCCTTTTTCTTCTGAAGACTTTATTACCTATGTTAATTTTGTTACAGATTTCAGGGTTTTAACAAGTGTCTATTGAAGGGGGAATTTTTTTATCCTTTCTGGTTTGCTTTATCCTTTCTGGTTTGCTTTATCCTTTTTGGTTTGCTTTATCCTTTTTGGTTTGCTTTATCCTTTTTGGTTTGCTTTATCATTTCGTCATCAAATCATTTTGATTTAGTCTCTTTTTTCACAATTTTCAGGCAGAAATACTTAGGCATGGAGACTTCTTACGCTTTTTTCCAAAAATACATTTAGTACAACTCCTTTTATAGTGAGAATACATGTTTAAGACTCAACACTGGCAATATTGGCGTGGGCCTGCTTGCTTCGGCTCACTGTGCCGTGTAGCCTGACGTGTTCCAGCCACAAACTGGCCGTCGTTGCCCCTGAGAAGGATTTAAAATCCTCGTCGGCAGCGCCGGGGGGGTCGCAGCGTTGCTAAGGGAGGGCAGGTTTCTGACCCGCGGTAAGGCTCTGCGCGTTGTTGGCGAGGCGAGCCCTTAGCGCGGCGCCTCAGGAGCAGGTTCCATCCGTTCCTTCCTCGCGGGCTGGGCCGCTCTCACGGTGCCCTTGTCTCCCCTCTCACGGCAGGCAAGGCGCTGACGTTCCTGCTGCTGCAGCCGCCCAGCCCCAAGCTGCCCGCGCACAGCACCATCCGCAGAACCGCCATCGACCTCATCGGCCGCGGCTTCACCGTCTGGGAGCCCTACATGGACGTCTCGGCCGTGCTGATGGGCCTTCTGGAGCTCTGCGCCGACGCCGAGAAGCAGCTGGCCAAGTAGGTAGCGCCTTGGTTCGCTTCTGAACGCTGGGGGCTTGTGTCGTTTCCGACCCGCGGGTCTGGGGTTTTCCAGGGGTTGGGTGTCACGACCCGGACTGGGAGCCCAGAGAATCGCAAGGGTTCTGTGATCCCCTCGGGTTAAATGAAGGTGGAACGACACCAAACGACCTGTGAAAATGTTTTACTTGCCCTAGAGAGTAATTTCAATTTGGAAAAGGATAATCAGCGATGGGGTTTCTTATAAAACTGTAAGAAAGAAAAGAAAAGAAAGAAAAAGAGAGTCAAAGCAATCCAGCTCACCCCCCCAGGATCCAGCATAGTCTCAGGTCCAGTAATCCTGGGTGGTGGATGCGCACCCAGAGAAGTTTCTGTTGGCTTTTTAATTTCGTTTTTTTAGCTTAGGCCACAGCTGGTCCTTGAGATTTTCAGTGTCGATGAATGTTTGAGGTCTTCCTTCAGGTCTGGGTTTTTCCAGTGGTCGGTTCAAACCCTGAGAGCTGTGGTGCTTGGCGAGACGGTGGGACAAGGAGTATCCTTGTTTCAAGTTGTGCATTTGAACCGGTACCACCCAAATTACAATTCCAAGCCTGCTTTAGTCTGGCTCGGTCTGCAGTCCCGGGCGGCTCCGTGGGTGATCACGGGAAGGAGAGGGTTTAGCCAGGGCAGCTCACTGGTGTGCAGAGGCACCATGGTACCAGCCTCTCGTGGTGCTGAGGGTCACCCCAGACCCTTGGTAGGTGTTGCCTGGGGCTCCACAGCATTAATCTTCTGGTCATATTGCCAGTAATTTTGAGAAAAGGGAGTTAAACATTTATTATATCTAAAACATGTCTGTCTGTCTTTACCATCCTATTTTTTTTACCCTTTCTTAACTCTAACAATAGTATTTTCGACAGGTATTTTCCACCTGTGTGTCTGAATATGTGGATTTATTTTTTTCCCATGGCTGTACAAGCCGTCCTGTCAGGATGGGAATTGTTCTGGAAAGTACATTTTGGAAAAGGTGGTTATTTTATCAGCAGCATCTCTATTAATAGCAGCGAGGTAACTTGTAGATTTAAGGATTGCTAAGAAATCATAAACTCAGTAGACCACAGCCTGTCTCTAGGGTCAGAGAACAACTTATTAAAGTGTCCTAAATCAAGATTTATATGGTATGATGTCTTGTGCCTCTGTTCTAACCTCCGTGAAATAAAATCTTATTTCAATTAGGTATCTGTAATTGGGGTGGGGGGGCAGATTTCACGACGAATTCTGATACTTTGACATCAAATGCACAGCACAAATGTAATACTGTTTATTAATTATTTTTTTTTGTGCATGGAACTGTAAGTGCCTATTTGTTCCATTTCTTAAAGCTTACTAGAATTGTACAACTTCTAGTTACGTATACCCAGGTATGTACACAAGTTATTACACTTGATAGGCCATGGAGTATCAATCATGTCATCAAGTAATTATGGCTAAAACAAATAATTATGGCTAAATGCATAAGTGGAGTCATTAAGATGACCTGTGTGATAAAGGTAGCATCTTGCCTTTTTTTATCTTATTTTTTAAGATAATGGGATTCTTGAATATTAGTGCTTGGGATTTATTTAATGTGTGCAGCTTCACAGGACACGAGAAGCGTTTCTGTTGAGTATCCATAAATTTTATGATCTGAGGCCTAAATGTAATAAATTTCAAGTGGGGCCCTGATTCTCACAGTCTTTACTCACACCATTAATCTGATTAATGACAACAGGACTATTTGCACAGGAAAGGGTTTTGCAATATAGTTCTTATTTTTATTATTGTTTGTTGTAAAATTGATCATCTCATCTGGAATTTATTCTAAATCTCTATCTGAACAATATTTTCTGTATTTAGTTTTTATAAAAAAGAAAGTAAGCTGCTTAAAGGTGCCAAAGGGGAGGCTCTGATTTCTATGTATAAATAGAGAAAAATAGTCACTATAAGGAGCAACCACAGTAGGCTGTTTATATGAATAAAACAATGATACTATGCTTTATGTAATTGGCTTTGAAAGCTATTTCAAGCTTCCTGCTTTTAATGGAAAACCTTGAAAAATATAAGTGAATATACATTAGTGCTGCTGAGCCAGGATTTTTCATATGTAGGCACACGGCTCTTGCGTAGGAGGAAATGAGACCCCAGTCAGGACAGACAAGACATGTAGCTCCTGCTCTAGGTGGAGGGTTGCCTTGAGCAAATACAAATTTCATATTTATTTGGCTGCCAGTATGAATTAATGCTGCAGCATTAATAAGGTCTGCGGGCATCCACTTGGAAAATGACTGTTACTAAAATATTTAAATTTAATGATAATTTTCATCCCATAAAAATAGAGGAATTGTTGATGTTTTTTTCAAACAAGACCTCAGCACGTTTTTGTTAAGCAAGTTTACGTTGTTAAGCGCCCAGGCTGTTGCCACGTTTGCAATGGGCTGAAGGGATGTTTCCCCATGGAATCCAAACTGTTGGCCCGTGGTGTCAGCGGAGTCTTCCTGCTCTGCACCACTCGCTGTTCCAGTGCTGGCCAAGTCTGGCATCCCAAGCCCTGTGTGAATATTCCCTAGGGTTTGGGGATTTTTTTTTAACATATTTCCTGCTTAATTTTTACTTTACGTAGCGCTTTCTACACGCTATTTTGATCAGTGGTGTTCCTTAAGAGTTAATCTGCAAACCACTCAGGAATTGATAAACCCTTCCTTAATGGGGAAACAATTCCATTCCTAAAGGAGGATGGTTGACTGGTCTTCGACATTTTCTTTGCAAGTTTTTTGCTTGGGAGAAAAAAAAAAAACCTCTAGTGTCTGAAATTGCCAAGGTCATCATAAGTGATTATTTCAGTATTAATTTTACTGTATTTCTTTCCAAAACCCTGCAGAGGTTCATTTTTCAGCAGGTAACATTGTGCTTGATGGCATTGTGATGTCTGTGGAGCTTCTGGGGGATCCTGAGGCGTGTGGGAGAGGAGGGGTTTACGTTAAGGAGAAGGAAACGCCTGCAGCACTCACAAACTTTTTTAAGGCTGCAGTAGGGCTTCGGCGGTCAGGTAGAAGGGGGTGCTTACCTCACAGGTGTTCTTCTTCACAGCACTGCAGTAATAATGTTATTTTAGGTATGAAAAAAAAATCTTAAACAGCCATTTTTTTGTTTTATTCCAAGACTGTTGTTTGCTGAATCCCAGTAACCACTGTTCTTCTGTGTCTCACTGTATGACACTGTGGAATTCCCTTCTAATTAGAGATTAGTCAGGTGTTTAAACTAGGTATTTACATTTTCAGTTACTTTTCTATTTTAGACAAGAATTTCTTTTGCTTGTCACAATAACATTTAGTGCCACGAGCACTTTTACATGCCCATAACATTTAACCTTGGACTTCAGTTTCACATCTTACAGTTCTGAAAACTGCTCTGTTAGGAACGAATTTGACTTTACAGATGTATTTACAAATGTTTGCGTATAAAGACACGCATTGCAAATGCTACATGCAATAAGGAACTGGCCAGGGTTGTCTTAATACCACATATGTGTTTTATTATCCATCCTGGGAGTGTTTAAGGTTTCTGACTTTTTTATGTTACGCTAACACAGCTATTACCCATTTTATATGACAGTTTTAATTTTACAGTTTAAAGAATGACTGATGGCCATGTGTTGGGGGGTGTTAATGGAGAAATAGGTACAAACTGGAGTAATACTGTTACTTGTCTGAACTCCAATTATTTCTTGTAGTGTGACAAAACAAAACCAAAGCATTTTACCTTGGCTGAGGATCTCCTAAGCCCTATTGTATGTAAATACAGACTTACAGAAGCCAAGCGAACATTGTTCTGCAGAAAGTCGTTTCCATCTTGCGATTACATCCTTAGCTGTCATAAAGATTAGTATGGCTCTCTATCCACGGAGCACTGAATAAATGAATGTATCAGCATGTAGCCTTGAGGAGCCCAATGCAATTTTCATCATGATAAATTGCATAATAAGCGAGAAAGTGTTTGCTTATTAATCCATAACAAGATTTAGATTGAAAATGGCCTGTTACATTCATGACAGATACAGTACCGACTGCAGGCAGAGCAAGATGGAAAGAAATAGAGCAACAATGTGTGCAGGGGGTTAAGTGTGCATCTCACCCTCCCGGTGCCCTGCTGAGCTGCCCCTTTTTGTGCCTGATTTACCGTGTACACAATAACAGCGCACAGCTGCCTGGCTTCTCTCCCTCATGTTAAGAACATTTTATGAAAGAGCTTTTATGTCAAGCTTCTGCTTTAAAAAAAAAAAAAAAAAATCACTTCACATGTATTGACCAAAAAAAATACTGGTGTTTTTCCTTTTTCCCTTCTGAATTGAATAAATATCTGAGCTGCTATCCAAAACTCTGGTATTTATAACGCCTCCACTCTCCCAGTTCATCCAAGTCCCCAAAGGTTATGCTGTGCTGGCCTGCCATGCCAAATGAAACCGCTCAGTTGTGAGGATTAAGAGTATTTTTTTTCTAGCGTTTATTAGGCTTTGATTTCTTGGCATGGATGATAGTAGGGATCATTGCTGTCCATTATTTTTGCTCTTTGGATTACAAGCTACAGTTTGGTATAGATTATGATACAATATACCAAAATTAGCAAATTGCATTATAATCGATCCATGTGTTTTTATATATGTGTGTGTACTAAAATAATTAGCTAAATCTCTTTAGTTTTAATTGTGTTTAGTGGAAAACTTTCCTTTTATGTTCTTACCGATTCTCTCTGTGGAGCCATAGGATATATAGCAGGGACACCCCTAGTTTTCAAGTACGATAGAACATCTTCAGAACACAGCCTAAAAAACTGCTGAAATTGAGGGGTTTAGAGGAGAAATGAGAGCTGGGGACTTGGTCCTCGAGGTGATGTGGCAAACTACCCCATGCTGCCACTACAGAGATGATTTAAACCTGGAAAGCGCAGGGATTTGTGTCCGTTCTGGTTTAACCCTTGAGTTCCAGGAGGCTGGAGCTGGGCCTCGATGAGCTGCAGTTGTATGGGGCAGGGGTCCCTCGGCACCGCGGCCTCCCGTGGAGGCGGAGGAGGAGGAGTACCACGCTCGCTGCCTTGGTGCCGCGGGGAGCCTGCCCAGACAGACGGGAGTGGTTCCCAAGTCTGCTGACAGAGAGGTTTGTTACATGAGATGGGACATACCCATCTTCCCTTTTCTCCCTCCCGCTGACCTCGGAGCATCAAAGTCCCCAGCCGGAGGAGGGAAAAGGGGCTGAAAGTCCATTTTACAGAATAGCAGCTTTCCCCGAAAGGCCCCGTCTCGCCAAAAGATGCCTGTGGGTCCCCTCGGACCTCTGTATGGCCAGCTGGGTCTGTGCTCGGCTGCCTTCTGTGGGCCCAGGTAGCAAAGAGATATGAATCACGAGCATTACCCTTTATGCTGAAATTCCACATTCTTAGTCCCATGAATTTTTCATCTGGGTTTGTTTTATGGAAGTCGAGAAATGCAGCAATCTGATGGCTACGTTTTCCGTTCATCGCCATCCAAAGCTAGGTATGAGCTACAGCTCTTCCCAGGCAGCTTGATGTTTTCCACTTGTTTTAAAAATCAGCTTTTTAAATGCAACTTCCTTATTTTTTTGTTTTGTAGTGAAGTACAGGAACATTACTCTGAAGTTGTGATAACTTGTGCTAAACATATAAACAAGTTAACTATTAAAAAAGTCTAGATTTCATTGAAAACATTATTCAAATAGCATATTGTTTCCCTAAAACCTCGAGATACTCAGATTACTGGCATGGGGGAAGTTGGTGATGGGTTTGGGAAAAGAGAGAGCAGCATTCCCTGACGACGCGGGTTAGTGGCCACTGAGAATCAGCCTTGTAGAAATGAGCAAAAAGGCACAAATCATTGCAGCAATAAAGTTTTTTACTGTCATTTGCAGGTGGAATATAGGCTCTGGTGTTACAGGTATACCTTGCAGGCCAGGCTGCATCCGTTTTGTCTGTTGGGCGTACAGAAATGATTCCTCAGATGTCAGCTCACGGTGCGGTGGCAAGTCAGGGGCCAGGATGAGGACAAGAGGGACAACACATGCTGCCGACTCTTGCTGGATGTGCAGAAGCCCTAAAAACTCATCAATACAAGAACAGAAGTCTGGGTGTGAAAGCCAGCGTTTCCCTCTGTGCGTTAGTTTTGCATCTGCTCTGGTTTTGTTCTGGGTTTGGGAGCGGCGTGCCTGTCCCGTCTCGCAGGGATGAAAGAGGACTGCGGAGCAGCTGGCCTGGCCCCAGGAGGGGGCTAATCCTGCCCACATACTGCCACTGCTGCGCCCTGCTCCTGAATTAAAAAAAAAAAAAAAATAAAGCCTGTTGCTTTTCAGGGAAATGCACGCTTTGCCAAGCACCCTGTAAGGAAAAGCACTGCTGGCAGAAACACTTTAGAGAAAAAGGTAGCGAGGTGCTGGGGGTTTGGTTGCTTTTGGGAGATAATGAGCCCCTCTGAAAGCCTGACTTTGGTGCCTCCCCTTCCTAGTTCATCACCTTTGTCTGTAGCATCCCTGCAGCATTTCTAAAGTTACACTCAGATATGGTTTTACAAGCAAAAGGCCAACAGGGACGTCCTTACTGTTGCAGAGACTTTACTAGTTTTCAAATTCAGTCATTTTAATGCAAACAGTCATGGTGAGGAGATAGGAAGGAAAATTATGATAAACTTTGGTTTGTATTTATGTGAATTCAGGCCCGTAAAATGGTGATCGATCCGTGCCTCATCTTGTTGTTACTCTGGAAAAATAATTTCACAGGGAATTCCCGCTTTAACCACTCTGAAGTTGCAAAGTACTCAGTTTGTAAGCTTTCACAATATTAAATCCAATATTGCATATAGAATTATTTTTCAAGACACTTAAAGAACTTAAGAGAATGTGCTGTCCTCTGTAGACAGCCCTCTCTCTCTCTCTCTCTCTCTCTCTCTCTCTCTCTCAAAAACGAGACAAATTAAGTAATTCAGTTACCACATGCTACCTAAATCCTCTACAAAATCCAGGCTTTGCAATAGGCTGCTTGGGTTTGTGAACTTCTGTTACTCTTTACCAAACCAATTCAGCAGAAGAGCCCAGGGGAGGAGGAACCCCTTCAAACAGTGCCCAGAGAGCATCAGTGCATCTGCAGAACTGCCATGTCCTGCGTATTTTCTCTTACATTTGCACACGTGGCCTCTTGTTGAAGCATTGTGGGGAAAAAAAAAATAACATTTTGTGTTCTCCATCCTGGCTCCAAAAATGTGGATTTCCTCCTGTCTCACTTCCAGGTGATGTCACTGTAAAGTCTGGGATAGGAGACACCAGAGTAACTTCTGTTGAAGGTAAATAATTTCTCTGGTTTAGCCTGAAAGAAGAGAAGCTCTCAAATGTTCATGTCACACAGTGAATAGGCAGATGAACCCAAATATTTTTGGAGTTTGAACACGTGACCTGATGCTTTTGCTTCCCCCTTTGAGTCCTCTGAGTTTGGGTGACATGGGTGTTGTGGCACGGCGTGATGGAAACGCTGGTGCTGTTGGGGGGGTTGGTGTGCCTGGGGTGTGAGACACGTGGATCGTGATTTCCAGTTCTTTGGGGTTGTTTCAGTTTCTCCTTCCCCTTGTTCGTTTACAGAGCAGGTTGTGTCTGACTCTGTTTTCAGAGCAGAATGAACTTTGTTGACCCTGATAAACCAGTTTTTAACAATTTGGAAGCGTGTAGAGGTGCTGAAGGGGTGGATGTGTGGAATGATTGCACTGTTCTCTGTGACTCTGCTTGTATTTCCTGGCTTGCCTGCCATAGAGCTGCTGTCACCTTTCTGCTTTAAAGGAGCTTTGAGGATCCTCTGAGGTGTAAGGGCTAAGCCCAGTGGCTCTGGGGGAGTAAAAAGAGATCTTTTGGCCCTTTGCCTTTGTCCTGCTTTTGGCTGGGATAGAGTGAATTTTCCTTCTTAGTAGCTCGAGCAGTGCTGTGTTTCGGGTTCCGTGTGGGATCTGGGAGGAGCAGAAGCTGACAACACGCTGATGGTTACGGCTGTTGCGGAGAGATCAAGGTCTCTCCAACTCCCCCCGTCCTGCCCGTGCGCGGGGGCACAAGAAGCTGGGAGGGGGCACGGCCAGAGCCCCGGACCCAAATTAACCCGTGAAATATTCCCTGTGGTGTCAGGTCAGGCTCAGGCTGGAGAGGAGGGCGGCCGGGAAGGGGGGGTTCTCTCTCGCTCCCGGGATTGCGCTGGCAGGATGTTGGTATTTGGGGGTCGCTGGCCGGGAGCGGGCTGGGTGTCAGTCAGCGGGTGCTGAGCGATCGCCTTGTGCATTACCCGTTTGTGCTTCCTCTCACTGTCAGGGGTTTGGTTTATTACAATTCCTAACCTGTGGTTTTGTTATCTCAACCTACGAGTCCCCCTTTACCCGTCCAGAGGAGCCCCCTGTGTCAGGGCGAGCGAGTGGTGCGTGGGGTCTGGCTGCCGGCCGGGTTCAAACCGCGGCCTGGGGGCACGTTGGAGGCTCTGTGCATCTCTACACCGTCACCCACCCTCCCCGCAGCTCCCTCGCCTCGGCGTGAGGCACCTCCAGTCCCCGAGCCTCCTGGTTTATATTGGTCTGTGAATAACGAGCACACCAGCGTCCCGCTGAGCAGCCGGCCGGCGCAGGCAGCCCGGGCTTTGGAGGGGCACGTTCCCCCCAGCCACGGGCCCCTGACGCGGCAGCGGGAGCGCTGGCAGCGCCGGCCCTCGCTCCGAGGGGCGGCTGGGGAGCCGGGCCCTGCTGGGCGCCTGGCAGGGATGGCTGCTGCTGGAACTGCACCTGCTCCGTGAGGTGCTTTCGCCACACTAGTGCTCATTTTATTGAAGATATTTTTATCTCCGGTACACCTGTCAAAGTATTAAACCATCTGAAATCACGTTGACAGCGGCGAAAGCTGTGGATATTATCTTCATGTAATAAAACTATCTCGTGCTGTTAACGTGCGCTTGAACGACATAATTGCTTTAACAAAAAGCTTCACTTGTATTGATATTTAGCATTCCCATGTACTTGGGATACAACCAGCTGCGGCGTTGGAAGGGCTTTAAAACTCGCTGCCTCCGTGCGGGCCCGTGAGCGCCGTTGGCTCGCGCGCGGTCGGGAGCAGCAGCGCGGCAGGATCCGCTCCTCTCCGAGCCGCGGGAACAGCGATTGCTGCCCGTGGGCCCACGCAGAAAAGTGCTTCGATCCCACAGAAAAACCTCTGTGTGCTGATTACAGGTTAACGCTCTTTTGTTGGTGCTTAATCTGTAAGTAAAATAACAGAGAGAAAGGATAGCTGGGGAGGGCTTTCAGTGCCTTCTCAAACACAATTTTTCATGACTTAGTAAAATCCACAAAGAATTGTCACATACTCGAGTGGCAGACTGATACCAGGGATGAATCAAAAAGCTGCCTTTCTTCTGCTTTGTCTCTTCTTCGTTTAAAAAAAATCCAAAACTTCTAGGGCTACTGCTTGGTGGAAGTGTGGTCATCACAGCAGGATTGATCAGACTGTTCTAGAAAAACTTTAAAATGTTTTAGAGCTGGCAAACTGCTTTGTGGTTTCTTGCCTTGCTGCAATAGTCATGTCAGAGCTTCCTCTGTGGGATAGGCTGAATGTTTGGGGTTAATCCCACCACACACTGGTTCCCAGGTGTTCCCTCCCCTCTGGAAAAGCCCTGTCGGAGCACGTTCATCCCAGATTTTCTTCCCCCGCGCTGCTGCAGCTTTCCCTGGGTGCAGCGTCCCCTCCCAGGGAGCCTGTGTGCCCACGGCATCTCGACGCCAGCACCTCACTCTTCCCTAATGTGTCACCCTTGTTGCCCAAGTGCCTTCCAGTGCTCCTGAATTCCCTGCTCTTGTGTGTAGGCAAGGATCAGATACAGCTTTGTGTTAGGTGATTTCCTAAAGGCACAAAGTTACTCTCCTGGAGAGGTACCTGTGTGCTGGGCCCCGGGGCTACATTCGTAGAACTGCTGGAAAATGTACAATTGGCCTAACAAAACTGGGCTCTGCTGTGACAGGTACAGCAGAGATAGTTCGAGTAGTACAGCTTTCAGTCAAAAATTAGCCTGTGTCATCTGTCGGGTACATACGCTCTCAATTGCCAAATACCAGATTTTATTTTTGCTTAATATAGTTACTGGGTACTTATTACCTTATTGTCTCTTGCCTTTATCTTGTCATAGCAAATAAAAGCATTGTTTATGGAAAATGTAGATGCCAGTTAATTTCTCACTGTTGCTCAGAGAACTGCAGTTAAAACCTCGGTGTTAGAAATTCTGAAGAGCTTTCGAATAATTTCAGTGATTAGAAGACAGAAGGTGCAGGGCTGTCTGTCATCTCACCGTGCTGCTGCGGCTGAGTCATGCACTAAAGAAAATCAAACCGAATAGATTTGGTGGTTTTAGATCTTCAAGATGCTTCTTGCTTTCCTCGCCTGTAACCGGTGCTTAGCTGAATTAGGGAGAATCGCTATGAACAGGGTATTTTTCAGCCTGCGTTTAAAATGTCGTGAAAGAATAAACCATAAATTTTTGGGCAGGCGTTCTGTGTTTGCTCTCGGTCGGGTGATATGTATTCAGCACATACAGATAATTTGTTAACAAGGCCTTTTTAACACTTTGGACAGATGCACATACTGTTTTCAATCTTCATGGTTAATTATTCGATTTTGTATTTGATGATAGAACACCCTGACTCCTAATCACTGCTCATTGTTGGAAGTCCATTATATTCTAACTGTTTGAGTGCTCCCGTTGACCTTGAACTGACATTATAAGCTGTTTCTAATCTTTTCACTCTATATGTCTAATGCTCCTTTTCTTTCTCCCCTCTTTGTCTGGTGCCCGTTTAGCATCACAATGGGGCTGCCCCTGAGCCCGGCCGCCGACTCTGCCCGCTCGGCGCGACACGCTCTGTCCCTCATCGCCACGGCCAGACCACCCGCCTTCATCACCACCATCGCCAAGGAGGTGAGTGGCGCCGCAGCTTTTCCTCCTCCGGCCTTGAGGCTCCGTGAACACGGACAGAGAATCAAATTGTCCCTCCCTCCCCAAAAAGGGAACCAGTTCGAGTGTAAAGCTCGCGCGCCTGCAGGTACCCCAATCCCCCCGAAGTTATGACAGCAGCGATATTTAGCGGAGGCCCAGGAGTTGTGCCTGTCTTAATTTGTTGCCTCCTGGTTATCTAAACTTCCAAGAGAGATGTGTAAAATCCCGTGCTCTTGAAGCAACGCACGCGTGACCCCGTTGAGTAGGAACTAAAGGGAGTGGGGTTGGGGGTTGCAGAGGAAGGGACGCTGCTCGGAGGTCGGGCTCTCTGAGAGGCGTCTGGGTGAAGCTGGTACAGGCGGGAGCTTGGGCTGAGCTGGAGCAGCAGGATGGACCCTGTTCAGTGACAGGCAAAAAAAAAAAAAAGGCCAGTTATAAAGCAGCTGTCGAATGCCTAAAGATTGATGTTCAAGCATGTGAAAATCATGTAATCAAGACCCAGGGATTTGCTTATCCTGACCTTTAGTTTTACGAGATTAAGGATTACTTAAAACGGGTAAGCCCTTCTTTAAAAACTATCAAGGATAACCAGCAGTGGCTCAAGTGGCGATGCGTGACGGGGCAGGGGGAGTGCTCCGTCGGCCTGGAGGTGAGGCGCAGCGCTGTGCCTAGCGCAGGCTCTCGGCGTGAGGGTGGTGGAGTGGAGCAGCCCCGGGTAACCCTGCTCTTCGGTAGGTGCACAGACACACCGCCCTCGCCGCCAACACCCAGTCCCAGCAGAACATCCACACCACCACTCTGGCTCGGGCTAAAGGCGAGATCCTGAGAGTCATTGAGATACTTATCGAGAAGATGCCCACCGACGTCGTGGACCTTCTGGTGGAGGTAAGGCTGAGAACTTGGGTTTGGTGCAACAGTGAGTAAGGTGTTGGCCTGGAGCCAAATCATGGCGTTTCTTCCTGCGTGGGCCAGAATTGCAGACTGGTTTGGATTGGGAGGAACCTCAGAGATCATCCAGTCCCAACCCCCTGCCTCTGGCAGGGACACCTTCCACTAGAGCAGGTTGCTCAAATCTCTTCTTGTGTGTGAAGAGAATTTTATACCACCCAGCCCATTTTTTGAGCTCTGAAAGCTTAAATTGCAGTTAAATTGCTGGGGAAAAAGCCCAAGCAAGAGGATTTGCTGGAGGTACAGGCTATTGGTTAATGGTTGGACTAGGTGATCTTCAAGGTCTTTTCCAACCCAGATGATTCTGTGTGCTCGTCACACTGATACTTGAATGCACTGGGGGGTCACACGGGTGTTGTCACCTGTTGCATTTGCTGGTGCTGACAGATGTTTTTGCAGAATGGTACAGATGATGTACTAGGGTTGGAACTTTGCTACTGATGCCCAGGGGCTGTTTTCACACCAGAGCTACTTCTAGAGCTCCCCCAGCTTCTGTTTCCCAGCAGTTTGTTGTTTTATAACTGTTCACAGGTACTCTGAATGGTTCCAGTTGCCAGTGCCGTTGCTTTTGTAAACTCTTGTTTGTCTATCCCAGCTGTATTTTAAAGTTAGATATCAAAGATGCAGTAGGCCCCTCCAAAAAAAATCTCTATTTTTGTCTGTTAAAGCTTTTATTATGAAACATAAAATACAGCATGTCAAATGATGTTAACTTTTGTTTCCAAGGTTATGGACATCATCATGTATTGCCTTGAAGGATCTTTAGTTAAGAAGAAGGGTCTTCAGGAATGCTTCCCAGCCATCTGCAGGTGAGCTCTTCCTCCAAGAATACTGTGAAATAAATTGTAGGGGCACCAGCAGGGTCGATTTCTTACTTAGGAGTGAAACAATCTTTTACATGATGCTTGCGTCTTAAAACAACAAATGGGAAGAGTGTTTTTAACTCACCTGTAAGTCTTTGTAGGCTTTTCGTTTTCTGCCACATCTGACATTTTTCAAAGTCAAAAAAGAGGCAAATATTGTGTTATCTCATGAAAAGCTCAGTGCTGCTCCCCTTCTGTATGTCCTAGCTGCCCCACTGGAGCAGCCACCCAAGCTGAGCAGCTTCCCCCAGAGGATCTATCAATATCTTTGTTGTTACAAAAATGAGAATAATGTACTTGAGGAACAAGTTCTGATTCCAATAGGCACAGCCTGCCCGGGTGAATGAGTTGTCACCGTCAAAGCGACTGGGGGTGAGAAAAGAAGATGGTGCCAGTGGAAAACACGGGTGTGGTTTGGGGGGCGGGGGGTGTTCCCAGGCACGCAGTGATGTGCCTCAACGCCCTGCAGCAGCCGTGGCCCGTTGGTGCATCCAGAGGGAGCGGGTTGTGCTCTGGAATGGGTGTCGTAGGCAGCCAGTAGCAGCCTCGCCCTCGTGGGAGGAGGCCGCCCTCTCCCCAGGCTTTAGAAACGTTTTTGGGACGGATGCGGGAGATTGAATTGAAATGAACCCTCGCCAGGAGCAGAGAGCAGTGCTGGGGGCTTGGAGCTGCTCTGCAGCCCGTGGGAACGGCTTCGGCAGCCTCGCAGGCTGCTGCTGCGCCGTGACGGGCGGCTCGGTGAGGTAACGACGAGGAATTCGCACAAAACTGCGGGAGGGAGGAGCGCGGGGGCTGTCCTGCGCTCGCCTTGGCCGTGACTCGGCTCCCGCTGCCCTGCCATGGGGGTTCAGCACCGTCGGTCGTCTTTGTCTTGGGCCAGTTTGCTCTTAAAACGGCACTTTTACATAGTAAAATGTGATTTATAAATTAGGAACATTTACGGTATCTTTAGACTGTGATAAATATCCCAGTTATACTATTAAACTGGTATGACCAATAAATTAAAATAATCAGCTGTCGGCCATTACATTTTAATTTAATAAGCTATTAAAATATTGAATAGTTTCAAGAAAAGAACAATTATCCTGTTGACAGGTAGGATACTGACAGAGGCAATCTTCCCTCTTCCTGATACTTTAAAAGGCTTACCTTAAAATATAAACGCAAGGGGGAGTGGGAATTAGTGCAAAAATCTCCCTATTCCTGTTGTATTTTTATAGTGATATGTTATCTTAAAATTTTGTTAAATTACTAGTAATATTTCCTATTCTACATAGTTATAGCCATTGTAAAAATGATACAGCACCCCACCGATGTGATCGTTCAGCCCAATGGAAACGTTCATCAGGTTTCAGCAGATGCTCCAATCTCTGGAGAGGTTCCAGGCGGAAGCACTTTGACATGACCCTGTTGTTAATTTTTGTAGCGTCGCGGTGCTCTTCCTGCTGTGCTGCCCTGCCTGCACCCCCGCTGTGGCAGAATCCCCCGGGGGTCTCCGTGCTCGGTGCACGAGCTCTGCTTCCTCATGGAAGGACCTTGCTCATGGCTGCGATGGCCAACGTTGGGTGGGGTCTCTGCAGCCTCTTGGGTGCAACATTCCTGTTCTGGCAGAACGTCAGTCCCAGGGCTGGGAGCAGCAGTGAGCTGGATTGAAGTGCTTGATTATCATTCCTCGTGGGTTTTCAGCTTTTTTGACTGCTGGACCAATGTAGCAGTCATGCTGCTGCTTGCTGTGAGCGTGACTCAGTCCTGATGGGTGGTGATGAGGTAAATCCATCACTGTGGATATTTTTGGATATCATCTCTTCCAGAATATGATTATGGTGTCTATTTGTTTTTCCCATCAGTGTTGCTCTTTGGAGAGGATCGTACTGCCTTTTGGCATGCTCTCTGCAAACCCATTTCTTGCCAAAATAAAATAAGCGTTGACATACAATGCAATGAACATGAAATATTTCTGAATTCCTTTAAAACTGCAAAGCATAATATTGAAATTCTGTTTGACTTGAGCGTTTTCCAGGTTCAGCAGTTGCACTGCAGCTGAGTGTGGGCCCTGGTGGACTCTGTGTGGTCAGGTCACGTATTTAGTACAGCCCGCTGAGTTAAGGTTCTCTGTGTAATGACACAGTCTCACACGGGAAGGGAGATTAAATTTTAAATAGCAAGTGTTTTATATGGTGTTTGACCAGGGAGTGGTCTTGCAGGAAGAGTGAGAATTTCAAGGATTAGACAAAGAGAGGTTGTGCAACAAAATTTTATACCTTGATTATTTCTAGGATTTTGGAGAGTATAATTGAAGGAATCGGAGTCCATCAGCTGGAGGTGCTGTTGTGGTAATGCTCAAGGGAGCCTGGAGGCTCATTCTGTAGAAGGGAAAAAAAAAAAGAAAAGAATGAAATGTGAAATGGGACTGAAGAATATCGAAATTATAATCCAGAAGCCCTCTGGCTATTGCAAGATACCGAAGTTGGCAATTAAAATTTAATGAAGCCGTGATGTTAATCAACAAATTCTTTTTAACAAATATTTAACATTCGGTTTTGGGCTGGTTTTAATGTAGAATGTTAGTTTTTAAAAAAATAATGTTTATAACCCCCTGGATACTCCAGCAGTCACTAGGGGTTGGTGGGCCTTCACTGAGGCAGCACTGCTGCTGCTGCTGCCTTCTCCACTCTCAGCCCAAACCTGAGCCCACAGCCCCCTTCCAACTGGCAGGCTTGCTGGCTCGTCTTCCCTGGAAGAGGAAAGATAATTTCCCCCCCTCAAGCATCCGACGTCCGGCTGGAGCAAATAAATTTGTAATATAGTCTAAATACATGCTGGAGCATCGGTCCCCGTTGAACTCTGCCGCACAGAGGACTAGAAAGGTGTGCAGGGGATTAAAGTGCTGAACTCTGTGGTTGTAACAGTGCTAAGCTAACCAAAAGATAAAGAATGCAGCTAAAGAGCTGACAACTAAATGTCAGTTTAAGGACTAATTATTTTTTTTTTTTTTTAGAAAAATAAACTCAAACCCATCTATTTCCATGAAGCTTTTTCGCCCCAAACTCTGTTGGGATGGTTTGTCTTTTCAAAGCAAAAGACTGACTCAGCGCTCTGTCTGAATGGGCCTTGAGCTGCAGTAAGGAGAGAAATGCCCTTGGCTTACGTATCGTAGTATGGGATGTTCTCTTCCGAAATCTGCTGGGGGAGACGAGCAGACTGGGCCCGTTCAGTAGCGTAACAGAATTAATGGGGATATGAAACGTTTTTATATAGACACTTTCTGTTGTGGTCTGTTTTGTAGTGATCGAGCAGTGGGGGGGGGTATAAGTTTATATACAAATCCCCAGTTTGCTGGTTATATAAAATAGCTTTAAAAATAGCCCCCTCCCTGTTCACCCGGGGCACCACTTCCGTTGTGCAGGCGTTTGCACATGAAATGGTGAAAGCAGTGAAAGCTGTCCTGTCCCAGCCCCACGACCCTGTGGGACCTGTTTGCCCCCAGCGTTGGCCCTTTTCTCTTTTCTCCCAACTGGCTCCTGCCTCTCCTGCTCCCCAGCTATTTACCAACAGCTTTTGATTTCTGAGTACTTCTTTCGATCTTCTTAATAAATGAGGAACTATTATTATTATTATTCAGTGATAAGTACATGAATAACATGGCCATTGCTGCTCAGAGGAATACGAAAAGCAGATTGATGAGGCAGATGCTGGCTGCAGAAGTGGTCACATTCGGAGCTGCCCTTTCTCCTGCACAACTAGTGATTTTCTTTCTTTGTTTTTTTTTCTTTCTTTTTTTTTTCCCCCCTGTAACACCACATTTCATGCTGTTTTTCTTCCCGACTGCCATCCTGCACTGTAGGAACAAGTGTATCATACCTGTAGGAGAGCAGTTGCTATGGCACTCTGGGAATCCTGGAGAACAAGGAGATAGATCATTGTAGGGTTTGTTGTTTGAAGCCATAAATATGGTCAGCAATGTAATTTTTTTTATAGACTGAATCTAGAAATCTCTGGCAGACTTTGTTATAGTAAAATTTAACCGTAAAATTAAAATTTAATTGGAAATGCAGTCAGCAGTTTTCACAGGTCTGCTCTCCCTTTTATAATGATATTCCCAAAGATTTGAATTTTGACTCTCTTGTGTTTGAAAGTGTAGAAATTCCTTGAATTTTGCAACTGTTTGAATTCAACTCAATGCCATACAGTCACGCTGGACGTTAAGGACTATCCCAAGCTTCTTGGGCCCTCTGCACCTGGAGGAGGTTATTGGATTAGAGAGCGTTTGATGAATTTTCCTTTTTTTTTTTTTTTTTGGTATGCCAATCAAAAATTTATGAGCTTGCATATTTTTCCCTACACTTTCTCTCATTCTTTCTCATTTGGTTTTCAAGGAGAAGTGCTCTGAAATCATTCGGGGTTAGATTGTCTTGTTTAACCATTCAACATCCAGCATTATTGGGGTGTTCCACTGTAACAGGGTATGCATGTGGACGGTCAGGGACCTGGGGGTTAGCACGTGGATTATTCCCAGACTCCATGGAAGCGTTCAGCACTGTGTAATAAAAATAAATAAATCTGCTCTGATTCTGTGGTAACGTATCAAACACCAGTTGGCTTTGTTTGCTGAATGCCAAGTATGAAAACTGGCAGCTGATGGATTTTTAAATCAAATCTCTGTTCTGGCCCTGATGTTAATTACCCAGTGGCATTGCAAATTAATTTTAACATCATGCAGGCAGGTCAGATCTCACCTGTTACTTGTTATAATGTCCAATGCAGGTTCTACATGGTCAGCTATTACGAGCGGAGTCACAGAATCGCGGTGGGAGCCCGCCATGGTTCAGTGGCCCTCTACGACATCCGGACGGGGAAATGTCAGGTAAATAAATCATTGTGACTTCCTCCCCATAACGCGTGGAAGTTATTGAAAGGAAAGAGCAGCCAGCTCTGCATCAGTTGACATGCTGAGCTGCTGGAACATTATGGATAATGCTGAGGGGATCAATAGTTTAATGAAGGACTCAAAGTATATAGAGCCCTACTGTCTTCATTCACCAGAGCTGAATGGGCTCCACAGATGGGTTAATAAGGAAAGCCTCAAGTTAGGTGATACCCTGCTCTGAAATAAAGGAAAAAGTCTGGGTGTTAAAAGTTCGGATTTATAGCAGTGTACTTATCTACTGTAGGGGCGACAGAGAAAATCCGCTGAGGCTTTTTCCTCCCTAAAACTCCTTTCTACAAAATGCTGTGATGCTTATGTTTGAGGTGTTTACAGTTTTCTGATGTTGAATAATTTCTTACCAGTGATATATTTAAGGATAATGTTGAAATGGGTGCTTGGAATTTAAGAATGTTTTCATGACAAAGCATTTACCTTATCTTTTCAGAAAAGTTCATTGGTAATGTTCTTTATTATTCCTTGTGATCAGCTATTATTTCTCATTCACTTTCAATTGTCTTTATATAATCTTGGATAAAATATCTGTATTTTGAATCTGCTTTTTTCTAAGTATATTTTTTTTGCTGTTTCTAAAAGCTGTTATCTTTAGTCCCTACAAAATGTGCATTATAGAGGAGGTAGCATAGATTTCTTCCTGTTAGACCTGCAGTGTCACTCAGTCCTTTGCTGGCAGAACCTCATGCTTAGGTATAAGTGGCTGGGTCATTGTCTGCTCTGAAATTTTGGGGTTTCTTTTCCAAATCTGTAGCTGACAACGTTGTGTGTTCCAGTGTTTTTTGCTTAGACATCCATCCTATGGAAGTGAAGATGGCCAGATTTATTTTATAAATAGCTACATAATGCAGGCAGATAGGAAATGCGGACTGCTCTACCTTGGTTTAGCTTAAGTCATTTGGATCATGATTTATTAATTTAACTATAAAACAGGACCACAAGAACTGCTGTATATTAATATGTCCAATGTCTCTCAGCATTGTTGCTGCCCGGCAGTCCCCACCAGGACAAGCACTGTGCCACGGAGCTGGGTGTATCCCTTCCCAGATCCCTTCCCAGATCCCTTCCCAGATCCCTTCCCAGATCCCTTCCCAGATCCCTTCCCAGATCCCTTCGCAATCCCATCCCTTCCCAGATCCCTTCCCAGATCCCTTCCCAGATCCCTTCCCAGATCCCTTCCCTTGGCCGCCTGTGCGTGGTACGTGGCCGTTTCCCACCCGCCTGCAGCCGGCACGAGGGAGCAGCTGAACGTCTCCCAGGTGCAACCCTGGCCACGGGCTGTTCTGGTGGGCATCAGCGCGCTGGAAGTGGGGAGCGGGAGGCCAGGGTGTCCTGGGGAGCATTGGCATCACAAACTGATGGCATCAGGACCTGGCTCCGAGGTGAGCGGAGGAGTTCGTAGGTGTCTGGGGTAATTGTGGCTCGGCCGGGGGAGCGCCGGGGGCCTGGAACACCTCCTGCACGGCCCGGGGCCCGCGGGGTGCCGAGGGCAGCACAGCAAGGTGTGCGTACGGCTGCGTGGCCGGCCAGGGCCATCCCTGGAGTTAGTAGGATTTTTCACGCTGTTTCCATGACACTCATAACAAAACATCCTGTCTTACTAACTCCACGTTTCAGCAGTAAATTGTCAGAACGATTCGCTCGGTTCATTTGATGAACTGTTGGTGAATATTCACAGCATTTGTTTTCTTATTTCCTTGATAAACTTCCTCAGATATGATGGAAAGCGGAGATGGGTATGACTGAGGGGACTTTCAGGATGATTAGGGCAGGGTCCTTTGCAGATTTTATGATTATTCATGAGATAGGACAATTTGGTGAGTGCCAATATATGATTATTAGGGGGCGACGCCATCTATTGGATACAGGGTTTTTATTCCAAATCTCATCTTTTAAGTTGTTTCTCCCCGTTGCAGATTTCAGGCTGCTCGGAAGACGTGAAATAACTTCAGGATTGCGTAGGTGAGAAAGTTTTGAAATCAGAAAAAAAGCTCAGATGGTTAGTTCACATTTTTATGAAAGTGAAAGCCTTTCATAACGTTTATGAAAATATTTCCATGGCCTCGGTACGTGTGAATGGAGCGTGAGTGAGGACACGTACCCGGGTCGCACCGGGGGGGTCGGGGCCCTGCGGTGACACCGAGTGAGCGCTGGGTGAGCAGTCGCCAGCACTGGGACGTGCACTGGAGCCCCGTGGCCAGTCCCTCTCCCTCCCACTCCCCTCTTGGGACCTTTTCACTTTCGGTGCTGATTTCTGCTCCGTTTCCACCAACAAAAATGTTTGTCTAACACAGGCCATCCTCGAGCTTAAGCTCATTCTGTTTCTTTCTGTTTGTAATGTTTCTTCAACAATATTACCAGAAACACACTAACAAAAAATTGCTTGGTCGTTCACTGTTTCAGAAAAGAGGATTCTTTGACTTTTCCTGAAGCCATAAACATAATTTTGTGTTTAGTAAATATGGTAGTGCTTTGAAAGTAAAAGTTTGAAATAGATATGAAAGTTTTATTAGTTGCCCCATCACAACTCAAACGGAAGCTGTTTTTAATCAGGCATCAGAATTACTCATTGGATAAGAAGAGGGGGAACCGCTTTCCCCCACCCCCCATTCCCATTTCTACTCCTCATTAAGGCTATCTGTTAATTGAGATTACTGCTGAGACGAGCAGAAGGGGAGGGCAGTGAGGCGAGGGAGCTGCCAGTGGGAGCTCCCTGGGACGTGAGGGCTTGCTCCCGCTGCAACGGGCACTGCCCCTTTTCCTCTCCCATCCAAAAAAGCCATCCCAAAAGCCTCAGCTTTCTCCACACCCAGCGGAAGGTTGTTCCAGAATATCGTTGGGTTAAAATATCACGGGTTAGTAATATCTTATTTTTTTATTTCCCACACCAGTATGGGTAGCCAAGTCTTTGTACCACCACTGACCTTTAGCTTAAATAACCAGTTCTTCTCCTTGGGTTTTACCCCCTGCCTTATTTACAGGCAGCCTTAACGCTCACTTTCAGCCTTTGTTTTGAAAGGTGCAAGAGCAGAGGACTCTAAAACCCCTCTCTGTAACGTACTCTCCATTCTTCATAACCCTCCTTAGGCAAAAGACTCATTGATGTTCTGGGCCGTGCACAGACTGACTTCAGTGTTTATTCCAGCCTTACTGCTGAGCTGCCCCAGATCTTTCCTTCTCTCGCCTTCTGTGAAACCACACCAAAGCAGAACTTTGAAAGGCTTTTTAGCTGAATATTATTGTGCCAGATGAAACTGCATGTCAAAGCTGACGCTTTAGCCGCCTCCCTGGTGTGCCCGTGGGTGTTCCTGCGAGGCAGAACCTCCTCTTCTCCCTTTGGCTTTGTCCCTCGCTCCTGGCACGGGTTTTGGTGGTTGGTTCTCGCCGCAAAGGCCGACCCTTGGTGTAGGGTGTGGGTCTGGGCTCGTCGAACCCCCAGAACTCGCGTGGGGAGGTGCATTTTCCAGTGTTTCCCACCAAAACCAGTCTAAACCGCGTCGCCTTCTGCTGTCCCAGGGAGCGGCGGTTGTGAAGAGCATTCAGGAATAAAAGCTCTCCATCCATTAAAGCACTGCAGCTTAAATTAAACCCTTGGCTTATGGCGAAAGGTGTTGTAGGCAGCCAGCATCCTTCTCCTCAGCCAAGGAGCGTGGTCTCCCAGCCCCACTGAAGCCGGGGGTCGGTACATCATGCATATATGAACCAGGGTTCAGTATATTCTCGCTAAAAAATATTGTTCTTCACATTTCTCAAAAAGCTGAGTGAACAGTGGGTTCCTCTGAGCTCACCCCAGGTTCCCCACACTTACCTTTCCCAAAAACGGGGTGGGCAGTTTTCTGGGCTCTCTGTGCAGCAGAGGACCATGCTCCAGCCGGCCCTCAGGCACCCGTGCCGGCCCCGACGTGCTCCCCTTCCTGGGGGTGACATGTGCAGGTAGACCAGCCCTCCTGGGGAGGGAGAAGGGCTTTCTGCTTCCTTTTTCCCTAAATAGAGCATCTTTTCCTCCCTCCCTGCTCTGTGCAGCATCTCTGCTCTGGTGCTTCAAACTGGAAACCGGCTTTTCGGGGCAACATCTCTCGTTTCTGAGCTCAAGAGAGCAAGCTCAGGCGAGCCGTGGGAGCCTTGTTTGTGAGGGGGTGTTTGAGCTGCGTCTGCTGGGGCTGCAGGGATCCCCCTGGGCAGGTTGGGGCGGGCAGGGGGGTGGGCAGGCTCCCCATCCCCACGGCAAGGCAGCGGCTGCTCCAAGACCTGCCTGCTTGCTCAGTGCTGTCACCGGCCGCCTCGGTGCGCCGAAGCCACGTTGCTCTGAAGAAAATATCAGAAATGCTCATAAAAGAAAGAAGATTTCTTTGCTTGCAGTTGCTTTAGATTTTGTGATGTTTTGCGTTGAATAATTCATGACACTATAATCTGGTAACTTAGCTCTGTGCATACTAACATAGTTATGCTGATGAAAATAAAACTTCAAGTGTTAGTTCTTCGTATCACGCAGCCACGCTAAAAAAAAAAAAACAAAAATCCCTTTTAAGTGCAGTTGATGGCAGGATCTGAGCAGCGTGGGGTTTTGTGTTGCTGAAATCATGGTGCAGATTTAATACGGTTTATAGCTGGTAGAAAAATTCGTAGTAATTACTAGCGGTAGTATGCACTCTAAATGTGGTTACTTTATTTTTATGCTACAGGTGAAATAGGGTGCTAATGACAGGAATTTCATGATCTGCTTGCAGAGGCGTTTTATCTGAAATAATAGGAAACAAAAACATTTTGTATGGGTTCTTTTTCCTTGCAGTACATTTATTTTGTTTTCAAGAAAGGTGGCTGTACATCCTGACTGAGAAATTGCACCGAATGATTAATAGAATGATGGATGTCAAGAATCCCCTTTTTTAACAAATAATAAATCAACATTTATTTATGACAGGTTTTTCCCAGTAAAATTTACTATATTAGGGTCACTTATTTAACGAGGTGTCAATTATTAACACTACCAGTAAGATGTTGCTTCACAGCCAAAGTTATCTGCATTTCAGAATCGTGCTTGTGGTTTGCATTACGGCTGGTGTGCAGGTGTGTGTTAGCATGTGAATTCTACCTGATGTTTTCAAAGATAGATTATTCATTATAATATTTTTAACTGTTCTACATTTAATCTTGCTTTCAAGGAAATATCTTGCTCATTTCAGGAGGGTTGGATTTTCGTTTATTTTAAAAATATTAAATCAGGGTGAAAATTGCAGCCCCTCTGTATTATATCACAAGCATTCCAAAGGCATCTCTTTTTTTATCTAATTTTTTCCATAATTTAACACAGAGATTAGGTTCTCTCTCTCTTTCTCTTTTCTGTTCCATTATTTACTAAGCATTTTCCAGCCGTCACTTGGTATTCCCAGTGCCGAGCGTCAGGCAGGAGCGAAGCTGGAATTCACTGGGGCGCGCGGGCGCTTTCCTGCGGCGGCAGCGGTGGATTGTGGGGAGCGGCGCGGGCAGTGTCCTTCCCGTGGTGGTATTGATTTGCCCTTCAGCTGTTTGCAGCGCAGCCAGAACCCGGGGCCTTGTTGTTGATTATCCGCACAATGTCTCGGTGAACGGTATTGACCCATTGCCGCGCGCTGCCGATGCCTCTGGATTTTTCACACCGTCTCCATGACACTCGTAATAAAACACACTATCTTAGTGCTGCGCGGCTCTGGAAGGCAACGGGGCCACCCGGGGGGGGGCGTTTTGTGGTGGTGGAGCCGGTTGAGGGCTGGCTGGGGACCCCCGGGGCAGCGGGGACCCACGCTTGGCGGCAGCGGGCAAGGGGGCTCCGCTGGTTGGGCTTTGTCACTGCCAGCGGCGGGGAAGGGTTATGGGAGGCCCTCGCAGTGCAGCTTCTGAAATGTTGGGGTAATCCAGAGAATTCGTGAAGGTCTTTTTTTTAAAAAAAAAAACTCAAAAAAAGCTGTTACGAAAAAAGAATCAACATAAAATGTCAAGATCGCTTCTAAAACTCGAGATGCTTTGATAATAAGTTCCAGAATAATTATGACAAATAGAAATATCAAACACTTTGGGTTTTTTTCAAATCAATTAAATTACGTTTTACTATTAAATAGCCATATCTTGAAGGAGAGAACGGGTAGGATTCCTCTGCAACAGTTTTGTCTCTCACACTAATATTATTTTTCACTGTACTTGAAATTGTTAGTATGAACTGCCTCTATGGAGGGCTTGCTTTCTTTTTTCATAAATATTCATAATTAGTATAAATTTTTCCCCAATAAGCAATTTTCTAGTATTAACCTGCACTAGGAACTCTGTTCTGAAGTTCAAATGAGAATTATTTAAAATACTAGCTAAACCTTGGTCTATTTTCATACGATATTTGCTGTCGAATATATTTAGCGTTTTCCGTGGCTGGAGAAGTAGTGGGTTTGTGACCAGAATATTTGTAAGTCCTGCAAAGGCACGGCGTGCCGAGAGAGGCAGTGGGGGGAGGATTTCCCAGTCCAGGAGCAGCCCTCCGGGAGATGCCGAGCCCCCTCCACACCTACAGAAGACCCCAGTTCCCTGTAAGAGCAGATATTTTTTTTTTTTTTTAATAGTGGCTGGTGCCACATCCATCAGCGTGACATCAGCGGTCTCCAGAGCAGCATTTAGCAGTTCAGCGTGTATTCATCACGGGTGATGTCTCTCTCAGGAAAGCAAAATTGTAAATGGAGGGAGCAGATGACTGCCAGCTCGCGGGCCGAGGGGAGGAGCAGCGAGGAGGGATCTCCGCGACCGTCACCTCGGACCCCTGGGTGCTGGAACCCAGCAGCACTGGGCAGTGTGTGTCTTCAGAAGATCATCTCTTCCTGGTCTGAAATTTTCCAGTAGTGGAAAATCCCCCAGAATCATCAGTATTTCGGTAGTTAATTATTTTCATTATTAAAGCTGTATCGTGTTTCTAGTTTGACTTTGCTTTAGCTTCAGCCTCTGACCAGTAGGTCCTGTTTTGCCTTCAACTCAGGTTAATTTGCATAAGAAGCTGTTAATTTAATTTCTACATGTGAGTGCTGTAGGCTCGGTCGAAGTCCCACCATCATACTCGATAAACCACCGCGATGAGGCCCCTCAGGGCTGGAGGGTGTTCGCGGGCCCAGGGTGCTCTCAGGGATTGTGCCGTCCTGGTTTTCCCTCCCCAAACCCTCTCGGTGTTCTTCAGCTCTGAGCAGCAGCTTCTGTGTGGCTTTTAGGTTAAGTCAGGCCCTTTTGGGACCCCGGGAGAAACGCACAAATTCAGCAGTTTTTCTGTTTACAGCTGCATTCCAAACCACATCGATTAACCAAGATTTAATCCATCTAACAGCAACCTGTTCGTTATGTATCGTTCTCATTTCTCCCAGGAATGTGTAAGACTGCACCAAACCCCTGTCAGGAGGCTTGCCGCACGAGGGGTTGGACTTTTAGCATCAAAACCTTGACTTTTATCATCCAAACCATACATTTCAGTAAGCTTCCTTGATAGAACCTCTTTTTTATAAAACTACATTATTGACAACATTTATATTTATATAAACATTCCGTTGGTATCAATTTCATATGAACCATACCTTTCTTGGGGGCGATTTGCATCAGGTGGGGAAGCCTATAATTATTCAGGTCTTTCTCTTTGCTCTTTGAGGTACATCTAATACCATGAGCTCTCTTCCTTTCCCTAGAACATCCTTGTTTTTCTGAGGATTGGTGGGAGTCTGTTAACGAGCTGTGAGCTCTTCGGCTGCTTCATTCAGAGCTCCTGCATTTGGCTACGACTGTCAGTGCACAGCTCGCTTGTGAGGGGCGTGGGGTGGTTGTGTGTGTGGTTTGAGGGTTGTGAATATAAATACAGCACTGACTTTGTGCTTACACATGGTTTGGCTGGTGCCTTTTCTGTTTCCGTGCTCTAAACCGCCCCAGCCCAGAAAATTAGAAATGTCCATTCTGCTTGAAATTCCCGTTCTGCTTGTGCATGTGACTTTTGACAAACTTCCTCAAATTTCTGTTTCTAGAGAAAATGATGGATAGCGAGAAGGGAAAACGTGTGGCTGAATCACCTCTCCGTTCCTCACAGGGAGGTTTTATTCAGGTTGCAGATTACTCATCCTATGCTCAAAAATGAAAACCCGGTACAAAATGTTTACAACCATGTTCTGTGCCTTAATTCTATTTTGAAAATAAATTATCATAAGAAAGGGGCTGAATAACAACTTGAGCAGAAAGGCTGCTATGCGATTAGCCTCATGCATGTATGTTTTTATGCTTTTTTTTTTTTTTCCATTATCTGTGTGATCTCATCCCGCTTTTATTCTGGATAACAGAAGGCTGCCTACATTTAAATAGGCACTCACTGGCCGTTTTTCTCTTGTTCCTGTTCGTTGTTATGCACAGGTTGTCCTTTTTAGCCTGACCTTTTACTGGTGCAGCTTTAGGACCGAGCATGGTTCTCCCATCTTGGAAGACAAAGGTGTGGGTATAAAAATCCCCAAAGCAGGTTCGTGGTGGTTCTGTGTCCACCAACTTGCCCGGCACCAGGGGGCTGCTGGATGGCAGGAAGGTGCTGCCCGCCCCAGCCGAGGGGCTTTGAGCAGTCAGAGCTGCCTCTAACTGAGTCATGGTTATCAGGTATTGCAAAGGTTAAGCTTTATCAGCTGCACAAAAAAAGGTTGAGGTTTCATCAAAAACTTCCCTCCTCGCAACCCGTCGACCACAATTTGATGATGATTATTGATTATTTCACAGCCTTTCACTCACTCTGGCACTGCGGCCGGCCTTGATATACAGATAGGGCCGCAGTCCGGCTAAAATAAGACTCCATCTTGATAATGGACTGAGATGAGATACTGTTATTTGATAAAGATAATTGATGTTTCACAGTGAATTGGAAAACAGTTCTGAGTGCAGCGGATCTGTGGCTGCTCCATCTGCAAACGGGGCCTTTGTTTACAAACCGTAGCCGAGGCCGCGCCGTTAAACCCCCGCGCGAAACGCGCCGCCTTTCACCAAAAATAAACCACTTGAACCGAGAAGCACGGTGAGTAATTTTGCAGTCGCAGTGAAGTTTCTGGAATGTGTATGGGGCTCAGGGTGCCTGTGCCGAGGCACCCTGGGGATGTCGTTTCTTCTGCGTGGGTCACACTTGGTAATTTATTTCAGGTGAGCTGGTATCCTAAAATCTTTTATTTTTAGTACTTATACGTGTGATTTGAATTAGGGAAAGTGCTGCTTTGAAAAAGTTGGGATTTGTTAAGGGGAATTAAGGCCCAGTATATGTCTAGTTTTCTTCATTCTGATGCTTCAGCTCATTAATGTAAAGCAACGTGCACGCCTGTGGCCTCCCACCTACGCCTTTGCTGGGTCCGTGTGTGCAGCCCCTGGTTTGGAACTGATGAAGGTATCGCTCGTTCCGAGTCCTGTTCACCCAAGTTCTTTTAGTCCTGTTACAACCTCCGTAACCTCTAATTAAGCAATAGGAGATGGCAGGGAGTGGGGTTATCATGAGCTAATGACACCCCAAGTGTGTTGTGTGGCGCAGGGTTCATCCGTGTGCTGCTAATCCTCCAGGGGCGTGATTATCCAATGGTGACCGTGCGGGGCGCGGCTCGCGGGCGGCCGCCGGCGGCCTCCACTCCCCTCCCAAACGGCAGCTCCCCGATGGTTTCACAGACTGACACTTTGGAGGTTTTCTGAAGTGACTTATGTACTCTGCAAAGTCAGACGTGCTGCGCTTTTTTTTTATTATTTTTTATTTTTTTTAATTTTTTTAATTTTTTAAATTTTTAAAGAACTATATTAAGAAAAAGGAAAATGCATAGTTGTTTTTGCTAGGCTAGAAGCAGTCTCAGCAGGTTGGATGCAGTTCAAGGTTCACATTAAATTCAAAACAAATTGTAAATTATCAAAATGCCATTGAAATCCGTGTATTTAGAGGTGCGGTAATACAGAAGAAGAATGATACTCTGCTACTTTTTTCAAATGGAATGTTCAATCAGTGTCATCAGACTGTAGAGATATATTTCAGGTAACCAGATTTTAGGATACGTGATTGTTGTTGACTTTGAAATGATGGGAAAATATTGATGTCTGAAAGTTGCTTAATAGTAGTTTGCTTGTCAGAGTGTCTGGTACTATTTTATAGCCAAAACAGATTTAGTGTCATGATTCATTAACTCTAATCGTGAGAATCCGTAAGAATTAACTCACCTACGCGCTCTCTGGGGGCTGTTCCTCATCGTGCAGGTAAGCAGCTGGCATTTTGGGTACCTCGTGGAAGTATCTGCCACAGAGGGATGCGTGAGCCCCTGCGTGAGGCTTTGAGTGTCTGTTTCTCTCATCGACCGTACACAGAGCCCAGAAACCTGGGGTCTGTGTGATTATCTCTGCTCGGAGTTACGTCAGGTGAATTCTTGCTGGGTAACAGAGTCCAGTCCAAAATCCCCCCGATTAATTCATACATACAAGCTACTTGATAATTTTTCATTTAGAAATGTGTTTGGGTATATAGAGACTGGCTCTGCCCGAGTCACTAGTCCAAGGCTTTAGTTGAGCATGAGACTAACGCTGCCTGCTGCTCTGAACATCTTTGGGCCCCTCACCAAGGCAAGAGGTGGGGCCTCTTTCAGAAAATCCATCTGTTCTCCCCATCAAGGGGGGTCCAATGGAACAAATCCATTAAATTTATGGGAAAATATCAGTGTACCTCCAGTGCTGTTCTCATTTTTTAGGGGCTGTTTGGCCATTGCCTTCAGCCTGGGTATTCTCCGTGCCTGTCCGTGCGTTCCTGTTGGCTGGGGGCTCCAGTCTTCCTCTCCAAAACCAGAAACTCTTCCCCAGCACTGAGCTATAGACGATAGGGGGTTGTATATACTGCTGTGTATTTGATTTGTAATTTATGAAACCTTTGTTTCCTGTAAAGAAACCTGCCGAGGTTATGTGTACACCGAGGGGTTCCCAGGGCCTGGACACCAGCTGGGACTTGCAGTCGGGTCTGTGTCCCCTGTGAATAGAGGATGGCTCGGTGGAGCGCACGCAAAGCACACGGGATAGCCCAGGAAGCCATCAAAGATCCTATTTTCATTGATTAAATCTTGGGTTTCATCGTAGATACTTGGAGAGGTACTTGTAAGTGATACTGAGACGTGCTGTGCTCGGTGTAAAGCTCCGTACGCCTGCAGAACCGGCTGCGGCGGGGGCTGGTGGCGAAAGGGAGCGGTTCTCTGGCCGAGCAGGGGCTCGTCCGTGGATGTTTGCTGCTGTGACCGCTCCTGCCCCGCGGGTGGCGCGGAGGGTGTGTGGCTGGGGGAGCCCCCGGCCCCCCTCGGGGATCCTGCTCCGGCAGGCTCCGGGCGCTCCCCGGGAGGAAGCTGAGGGTGAGGATGCAGATGACGCAGGTACCAGCTGCCGTACGTAAAGACTCTGTTGTTTTCACTGGCAGATTGAAGAGACGCCTGAGTTTGGCTCGGTTTATTTCAAAGCAAAAGATGCTTTTGAACACTGGCTGGAATTGATGCTGTTTGGTCCTGGGTACTTTGTTTGGCTGACTGCAGAAATAAAATCAGAGCTTTGGCAGTCACAGCAGTAACTGAATTGCCCATAGTATGATTTTATTTCCATACCTAGATGCCTTTGCAGATTTTTATTCTTATATAAGGCAGAAAATTATTTCATACTATATTTGGAATGAATAGTCACTCATGTCACAGAATCATTCAGGTTGGAAAAGACCCCTGGGATCATTGAGTCCAACCCTCAGCCCGACTCTACAAAGTTCTCTCCTACCCCACATGCCCCCACAGCTCATCCAAAGGGCCCTTAAACACACCCAGGGGTGGGGACTCCACCCCTCCCTGGGCAGCCTATTCCACTCTCTGACCACTCTTGCTGGGAAACATTTTTTCCTCATGTCAGATGGCTTGTTTTAGTTAAGTTTGATTACTGAATAAAAGACGCCGTTCTCCAATATACTCTATTAAAGGTAGAAAGATAGCCATCCCATAATGTGTAACCTGTGGGTGCGTTGACTGACACAGTCACCCTGACAAGCTCAGATGAGGCAGGAAAACCTGTTAGTCGAAACACACATCCTCAAACTGCAGATAAAAGATAATTACTGAGTATAACCTCTTAATTTCATAGGCCACAATCATTTTCTGACTGGAGAGGGGAAGGGAAGGGGACGGGGAGGGGAGGGGAAGGGGAGGGGAAGCCATGGGGCTGCAGCGTGAATGCCATCACGCTGTCCCCTGGCATGTAGCACACGGGGGAGCACGCTTAGTGTGGGGCAATTCTGCTGCTTTACTTTTTAGATTTCCAGGCCAGGACAGCCTGACGGGAGGCGTCGTGCTGGCCCGGCTGGCGCAATTTCCCTCTAGTCTGCAGTAGCTTGACTCCAAGCTGATGTTTCTAACCATGCCCAGTGCTACAGTTGAGGGATTTTATTCATTTTTTACTGTAACAAGAAATGGTCTCAGCCTATCAACAGCAAATCCCAGCTACGTTAGGGATGCAGTAACAAAATGGCCACTTCTTTTTCCAAGTTTCTCAAATGTCTTTTAAAAACAGCGTTTAATTCTGTGGGGTTGGTTGGCTGGTGGTAACTTAGCAGGGTATTTTATGAGAGTAAACTGCGCTGATGTGCTTCTACCCGGGATGCTGGTGGGGATTTAGCCAAGGTGTGAATTCACAGCACGCCGACTGCGTTAACTCTTTACTCAGATATCACTGATCTGCACCGAATCTGCCTCTGTGCATCGCAGATAAATCTCCTCTGCACATCTAAATACGTGCACTAAGGTACGAGTAACAGCTGTCAGCTGCGCGTCCTCGTGTGCAGCCTGCGAGCGCTGTAAATTCCCACCGTAACGCCGCTCCAACTTCCAGCCTCCGCAGGCGAAGTAACGAGGCCTCAGGTATCATTAAATCCGCTTTTTAGCTCATGCTGATCAGCAATGCTAGTTTGCTAAAAGACTGTTGGTTGGGGTTTTTTTTCTTTCTGGAGGTTTTTCTGGTTGATTTGGCGACTGGTTTAAAGGCGCTTGCCCACTCCGCCGTTGCGGGCGTACCGCGTTTGCCGACGGGGAACATCTTGTTGTCAGTGGGAAGACAGGGACGGGTGCCAAGGGAGGGCTGTGAGTCCCAGCACAGAGCTCAGGACTGCTCTTGAATAATCAAAGTTAGTAAAAATTAAATTAAAAATTGATTCAGCTACGGCTTTCTACTTAACTCCTAGGCTTCAGCTGTCAGCTTCCAAAGTGGAGAGCCGACAGCGTAATCCATTCCAGTGAGGGTTTTTTCCTTTTTGAAGTGGTACAATTCCGTATACAAAAGTCAAATACACTGGAAAAAGATATTAAACTTACTGACCAGCCTTGGAGGCCACAAACCCCCCGCTGAGTTACAGATTTATTACAGCACTGAGTTAGTAGCAGCCATAGGAGCAGCGACAAAAAAGTAGGTATACAGAGTTATCCTGAGGTCTGTGAAGAAAATTGGGCTTCCATGTATTTAAAATTATATCTAATTTAGCTGTTACTTCCTATTCAGACACTACTTCCTACACAAAAAGTGGCCTCAACTCTTTTTTCCCCTCTGTAAAAAGCTCTTTTTTTCTTCAGACACTGCTGAAGCAGTTTTCTGGAGCTGTCCAGGGAACCATCCAGCTGGGAAGGCAAATAAGGATTTTTTTTCCACGTTGTTCTTACAACTTTCGTAGGAAGTAATTTCTCAGAAACGCTATTTTTGTTAAAGAGATAATCCCTAGTTTACACTGTGCAGATTTGACAGTGTTTAGCCAGATAAATTGTTGTCAGTCACCTCCGTGTGTAAGAACTTCTTTTCCTAAAAGTCGGTCACTTCCTTTAAAGAAAAACTGAAACAAGAGTGTATGCAAATACCTTTTAAAAACAAAATTTAGGTCTATTGTTAACTCACGTTTCATAACTTTCAAAATGTATATTCCATATTTTAAGGATAAACAGAGCACTAATGTGCATGAAGTGGTGATGGTCAGAGCTGGGATTCTCCCTTCAGGGTTGCCCGTGGCCAGCGAGCACATACACCCGGCTCTCGCTCTGTAGATGTACAGATGTTTAAATCATGCTGCTAACACTTGTTTTTAACTGACCTATTTCTCCAATCTAGACATGACCTTTGTGAATGCGTTTTTGCTTTCAGGGGTTTGTTCTCTGTTAGGGAAAAACACGGTCCTGAACTCTGGCTTTGTGCCCGACTGCTTTCTGCTTTGCTCTCGCCTCCGTCGGCGCGTGTCGGCGAGCGGCTGCAAAATGGCTTTTCAGCTGCAGAGAGAGGGGCCCTTGGAAAATCTGCGACGAGGATGAAGCTTTTCATCCAGATACCAGAGTACTTCTCAGAAGGAATTGAAACAATTAAGACCCAGCAAGGAAAATCTGTATCCCTAACATATTTAACTCATAACCAGAAAGATTTGTGAACATATCCTCTCGTATACTTTGTCAATGATTGACTAATTATTGAGCATTAATTTGTTTGCAAGTTTTGTGGCTGTACAATGGCATATAATGCTCCAGGTATTATTACTATTATCATGAATTAACTTTCCTAAAATTTAGAGCAGTTGTGTGAATTAAGTGGCCCTGATACTGTTCACAGGGTTTCCAAACACCCAGATGCATTTTGAACACAAGGCCCAGAGCACTTCACCCTCTTCCTCTCCCCCCATCCCAACCGTTGTTTAGTGATGGTTTAATTGCAAAATATTGTGGAATATGCTAATGTTCATAATCTGCATAGTATATATGCTTGTTTGATGGTAAAAAAGTGAGACTCAAAAAGCTTCAAGTGCAAGGACGTCGCATCACCAAGTGTAAGCCATCACACACAAACTACTTGTAAGGCTTAGACTTGTAGGAAAACATTCTCCCAAAATTTTAAAATTGAGGACTGCAATTTCCAAGTTTCCCCTTGTTTTGATAACGTTGATGCTGATGCTTGTGACCCTTGGAGGAGGGTGTGAGTGGTAACTGTGGAAAGAACAAGCAGCGTCGGGGAGTTGTGCAGCAGGCGACAGTTTGCCCAGGAACTGCCAAAGATCTGGAGATACGGCCGGGGCCGATTAGAAGATCAGAGCGAGGAGCGGCGAGAAGCGGAAGGCTGGCTTCAAAAATGACAGCAGAGTTGCTTTCCCGGAGTCCGCAGGGCAGAAGACACTACTAGAAGGATAATGAAGTCCCCAAACCCCACGGTCCTGGCGGGAGGCACCGATCTCGTTAGCATTTCCTACTCCGTTGGGGTTGCTGAATGCTTTTCTTTAAAGTCTTGGGTCACTTGGGAGTTCTGGCTTTGTGTGTGTTGCCAGTGCATCAAAGGCTCTGATTCAAAGGTTAAAAATACTCTGATGCTCCAAATATGACTGTGACATCGTTCTAAGTAGTTTTCTTTAAAACTTGGGTGAGTAAAGCTGGAGCTGCGAGGGACGAGCTGCACCTTGATGGAACTGTTTGGGGACGAGTGCTTCTCGCTGCCTCCAAAACCCCGTCGCTCGCAGGGTTTCCTCGGCGCTGGTGCAGCTGGGAATGAATTTTAGCCAAAGGGTACCTTGGCAAAATGTGCTTGGACTGGCGAGGGGGGAGCTTACGGGAATGTTGTGCCTGGCTCCAGATCTAGTGGCAGTTGCTTGAATAGAGGAGGAAAAATGAGATTGCTGCGATCCACGTCGAGCTGTCACCAGGGAAGTTTGAGAGACTGGAAACGTTCTGTGCTCTGGCTGCGACATACTCCGGTTATCAAATTAAAGTCAGCATATGTAGGCAGGTGAAAAGCAATTTTTTTTTTTTATCAGTTTAACTCTTATTAAGCAATATTTCCCTAACAGTAGGTAACTACATAGGAAGAGGGGATGCTCATGTATTCCTGTCTCCTGTTGGCTCACTGTAGGGCAGCATTTCATTCTTAGGCTTGTTAGAATTTTTAATAACTTTTTCTTTCAATAGGGACTGATTTTTAATGAAAATTACGAGGTTTTGACGAACAGTGTCTGCAAGAGAGCACGTTCTCTCATCACTGTCTGGTGCTGTGAGCCATACAAGGTGCTGATTTATTTCTTGACCTAAGTTTCTTATGTCTAAAAAAGACTCTTCTATGAACTCGGTTGTTTCAGTGCAGTTCACTGATGAGTTGTATCAGACTTGTGTGTTTGCTAGGAAAATAACATCACCTGTCCTGTCTGCTCCTGAAATCTGTTTGAATAATACTTATTTTTCACTTTTTAAAATCACACATCAGGCCTGAATCGTGCAGCCAGAACCCATCGTTCTGCTGGTTCATGGCCATGGGCTGTGTGGCCTCCCGGGCCTTGGCCGGGTTTTCCTCAGAGCATGTGTCCTGCGGGGCCGGGGCTGCTGCACGTCTGGTACCGGGGTGGGGGTGCCCCCACCCTCCGTGGGCTTCCTTCCTCCTGCCAAAGCTAGTAAAAATAAGTATTTTTCCCTGAGGCCTTCAGGTAGTCACTAAATGAAGTCGTTGTTGCCTTTAAAGTTGAAGACTCGTTAGTTTAACATCAAAAGAAGCTTCTCAGGCTCCGTCGGACCGTGGCGCTCCTGCCCCCACCTCGCTGCTCGCGTTGCTGTCGGTAATCAGGGTTTAATTTTGCCTTTCTAGCAATTTACCCAGCTCTTCCCATCAAGGGGCGTTTTGGTAGTTGGTGAGATGAAGTCCCTCTACCCATCGGTCGATGTGGTCCGTGTCGGGCTGTTTTGAAGAGCGCTCGGTGTCTCTCCTCCCTGGCCAAACCTCCCCGCTGGCGTCGAGCAGCAGCCTGGAGGCGTCTGTGGTTCAAGGCCTGAAGTTTTACAGGGCCCCCAGCAGTGAGCGTGTGCAGGTCCAGGGCCCTGGTGCTTGGCCAGGGTGAGCTCTTGTCCAGATTCCTGTCCATAGGTGCTGGGTTTCTTACACCAACTGCTTCTAATTATTATTAGATCCCTGTCAGCAGGGATTGAAATGAATCCTTTCATATCTTGCAAAATACTATTAAAAAAACTGGAAAAAATATTAAGCACTTTCTAAATCCATTTTGATTGGTAAGAATATCCCAATCACACTCCAAATTCATATTTTAAATTATTTTCCTAGAAGGTAAAGCATAAAGCTTAGCCACTGAGCTGTCACAACCTCATTAAAACACTAATTGTCAGGGAGGTGGGGATTTCAGTGTCAATACCAGGTTGTCTAACACGTGCTCATGCAGATGTTCCGAGGTTACACTACGGTGTTATGAACCTTTAAATAAAGCACAGCAGCATTAGTTTTGCAGAGGAGAAAAGTCACTGCTGATATTGTGGAGTGGCCAGTTTATATGTTGGGGGGTGATTAATTGGGTTTTGATGGTCCATGTGAAAATCTTGACCCAACAAGTCTGTTCCTAAAGCGAGAGCGTACACGTGTGTGTGACGGGGTGTCTGAAAGGCTGGTCTGTGGAGATCCCAGCACACACTTTTATGATGGTTTTGGGGAAGGGAAGGGCAGTTCTCGCCTCCTCTGTGCAGCGTCATGAAGTGCTTTGGGGCCGGAGCCGTAGGATTTGGGGCCGGTTTTAAACCATCCCGTAACACTTGGGTGGCTCCAGCTGTCATCTCATTTTTTCTGGATTAAGTTCGGTCGAGAAAGAAGCTGCTTCATTTTCTGGTTGTCATTTGCCCAGGAAGTAAAAGCAAATTGTAATGAGGGAGTCCCAGCAGGAGAACCTCCTAACAAATGAGAGGCAGATATTGACTGGCAGCCGGCCTGCCGCTCCAGTGATAAATGTATTTTTATACGTGGCCGTTCAAGGGCACTTTCTGCTCCCTTTGAATGCTGCCTGTCAGATCATGCACCGCCCATTGCAATACTGACTCATTATAATGGCTGATGCAAAACTGTATTGCTGTAAGGTTAAAAGTTGTTATATATTCTGTTCAGTTAAAAAATGTAATACATGCGCTTTGGCTTTATCCTGATATTACTGAGAAGCCACTTGAAGGACAGGAAGAAAATTAATTTTAAAATGTAAATATACTCTCTTTCTCAGTACAGTCCTGAAATTTTTACTGCAACGGTTAGTATTACTGGAACTACAATAGAAATTAGATTGTTAAAGATACTAAAACTGCTTTAAGTTAATAGTATTTTAGATATTTCCACTAAATTGCTTAGAACGTGGGGATTTTTTTTTTTTTAAAGTGTTCATAAAAACCTCTGAAGGACCATCTTGAAAGAATTTACTTTTGGTATGAAAAATGAGACAGTATTTTAGATACCTTTTCAGGTGAAGACATTTAGTTTTGTATAACTTTGTTTTCATAAAACATGCCAGCTGGGGATGCCCTTGGCCCTGCCTGCCCCCTCCCCAGAGCCGGCTGTGGCCGTGGGTCGTGGCCGTGGGCCAGTGCGGTGGCGGGGGGGTGTCTGGCCTCTCTTGAGGGAGAGACTTTGCTTGGCTGGTTCATCCAGCGAGGACGGCTGTAAACAAGTGGGTTCCTTTCTTTTTTTAAGCACAAAGATTAGTATATGTTACCTTATTCAAGACTTAAGCATAGGACTTCCAAGTTCTGTGTTATTCAGAAAAACCGTGCAGCGACAGACAGATGTGCAGGAAGCCCAGGGAGGAGTGCTGCTGCAAACAAAGAGGAGTTTCACAATCTCCAAAGAAAAAAGAGAAAAGTGGGTTCTGGGCACAGCACGTGGCAGCCTGGCAAAGGTGCTTCTCGTCTCCTGGTGACTGCGGTGAGCAGCCGAGCGGGCACCGCTGCGGCTTCCCTTTGCCGTTGTCGCAAGTATTTATTTTTATATATTCACTTCATGGGTCTGCCGTTTATATCGTTATCTTGAGGGCTGATATTTATTTTTCTGCACAGTTTGGGCTCTGTATAATGTAGGGTTTTGCACCCTATGTTAGCATTAAAAGCCAACTTCTAATTTTTAATTAAAAAAAAAAAAATAAACCTTTTGTTTCTGTTACGTGGAATCACTCAGTGCGTGCCGCTGCCAGGGGACCTCAGAGAGGTATATACATGTTGGTAAAGCACTGCTAACCTGTTTTTTATTTTTGGCTCGTTTCTGGTTATGTGACTTGCTATACGATTCTTTTAAAAAACAAAAATGCTCCAGGAGTGACTGATCTGTCAGACCTAGCTGTGTTTATTAAGATCTATTCTAAACTTGCATTACTTTCGTTTAGGGGAGGGGGAAGTAGAGGGAGAGGTACATTTTTTTCAGTGGCACCATCAACACCAATGATTTTCAGCTTAACATTTCAGTTGTTAACTGCCTGTTGTTAGACTTTGCCTTTAGCATAATGAGTTTTATGTTTGTGATTTATTTATGGTCTTGTATGGTGTTGCGTTTATATCCAAGAACACTCCTGGGTGTTTGCTGTGGCAGATCACCCTGGCTTGGCTGCTGCAATTGCCCGTGAAGTCATTGCCAGTGACTCCTCACTGATCCATGAAGGAGCTACAGAATCGCCTCCTTAATTTTCAAATAACCATTCCTTGCCCGGAGATGATTTGTATCCCGTGCAGAAGTTGGAGCTGGTATTTCCCTACCTCTCCAAGCTAAAAGCAGGTGTGTGGTTTGCAGGGGTCGCTTCGCTGTGGCACACACACACCTCTGCCTTTGTCCATCCTTCCTGCGCTGGTACTGGAGGGGCAGCGCCTCCGCGGGTGTGAGAGGCAGGCTGCTTTCTCACAAAGTGAATTGTTTTGTTTTCCTTCAGTAAAAGTACCCCTAGAGATCAGGGAGATAAATATCAAATAATAAAGGTGATAAAATATTAGTGTGTCTCTGTAAGAGTACATAAGTTACTTTAAATGGATAAAGTATGCATTTCGGTATATTTATGAAAATAAAATTGCTGCAGTGATACAGTGTTTATTTTTTATGTCAGCTTTAACAGAATATTGCAGTTCAATGCAGAGTTTACCAAATATTGGACCTAGAATGAGGTTGTCATAGCTTCAGTATATCATGTGTTACAGGACAGCGACGGTGGCAGGTGCAGAAGTCAAATAGTCTCCCAGGAGCATCCTCCCATTAAAAAACAATTGCTTGGGCAGGGGGGAGCTGCAGGCAGCTGCGCTTCCTCCCACCGTCTGCCCGCCAGAACGAAGCCTGTTTCCAACCCAGGCTGGCCCAGGTTTCTGCACTGTGTGCTAACAGAACCGCTGCGGAGCCAGAGGGCTGCGGCCCCAGCGAGCCCGGCACGCGTGCCCCACTGCCAGCCGCCAGCCCCGCGGCGAGCGGTGCCGCCCGGGCCCCGCCTGCCTGCCTGCAGGCGGAATGTTCGGAGTGGGCAGCTTCGCTTTGGTTTTGTGACGATCGCTCCGAGGCCTGGGAAGCACAGGATGAGCGTTGCGAAGGACGCGTTTAGATAGCGCACCAAAAAATAAATCTTGGCTGGAGAGGATTAGCATCAATTAGAGAAGCACTTCCTTTAAATAACAAAGCAGATTAATTCCCTTAAGGATCGTCCTTATTGGAACACATTTTCAGTAGTAAAAAGAGCAACAAGTGTGCTGGTACTATTGATTTTTCTACCTTTGTATTACCAAAACATATTTTATTGACAAGTATTACTTGCTTGTTAAGTGCTAAAGAGTTTGATGGGTCTAAACATCGGATCATCTAATTAATTGCCCTTTCAAACTTTCATCCCAAGCTGCGGTGATTACATTAAAGAGAGAGGTTTGGGGTTCTATTGGAGTTCTGTTGGAGTGGTAAGCAAGAGAGGACTCTGGGGTGTTCTGGTGATGTTTCTGTCGTTGGTCAGAGCGGAGAGGACTCTCCATGAGATGGTGGCCTGTGCACACGGAGGGGCAGGATGAGCCCGTGCGGCCGCAGGTGGACATAATTCCATCGTCTGCCTCTTGGGGAGGTTTTTACGAAAACATGACCACATTCCTGTGCCATTGGGAGCGGAGCTGTGGTCATCTCGTCACTGTTTCTGTGCAGAGGTCACTGCAGCTCCCCAAGGAAGGAGCAGTAACATCGAGCACGGTGGTCCCAGCGATGGGGCGGCGGGTGCTGGAACCACGGGGGCTGCCCAGCTCTGCCCCGGCCCCCAGCAGCCTCGTGCTGGTGCCAGGGAGCCAACTGGAAGCGTCCAGCACCCTGAACGGGGTCACAATTCTGCACAGACCGTTTGCAAAGGTGAGGGAGTGGGTTTGTGCGTCTTGTTCCCTGCCCGCTGCCCAGCCGGCCGTGGAGGCTCCCAGGCAGCCTGTTTAAAACCTCCTTTGGGGAGCATAAGTATGGCATTTTTTTAAAATTCCCGTTAAAGGCACATTTATGTTCATATACCTGACAAATTACTTTGGTTTAAAAACTGGATTTGGCAGGGAGTGTGTTCATACGATGATTTAATTCCATTTTATTGGCTAAGCAGCTATTAGAACACTTAAAAGAAATTGCTGTGGCGTTTAAGGCTGAGCAGCGTGTGCTTGAGTCCCACCCGGTCGGTGTTTCAGTGCCGTGCTCTCACGTTTCACGTTGTCTGGAGGCTTTCAGGTGCGCTGAGGAGAGGGTGTTCTCCGTGCTGAGCACAAGCCCTGCCTGTGACACGGCAGGAGTTACGTTTCATGCCCCTTCTTCAGGTGCATGGGAGCAGCACATGCCCCCCCGTCCTCCCCGACCGACGGGAACCACTGCTGCAGCAGAGCGTCGCTGTGCTCCTCGGGGGGATTTGCTGATTGACATGCTGGCAGTCAGAAAATGAGTGCTCGAATAACAGAAAACGTGGGTGAAAATGAAAAGGCGCTTCCACATAGTATTTAATTTTTACTGACGGTGATGATCTCCCTTAGTTTTCAAAAAAAAAATAAGGTCTGTAGAAGTTGATGTACATGTGCGATTGTGTTTACTTGAAAGCCTGTCCAGTGTCGGCGTGGTGATGGGTAGTGACTCCTCTGTGTTGTGTTCTCCCCCCTCTCCCTAGACTATCCACGGCCACAAAGGACCCATCACGGCGGTGGCCTTTGCCCCCGACGGCCGGTACCTCGCCACCTACTCCAACTCCGACAGCCACCTCTCCTTCTGGCAGGTAAGGGCGCATTACCGTCCCTCTGCACGCCGCGGGGGACGAGCTCCTCTTGGGGACTTCCCTTCTTGGGAACCACGTAACGCCCCGGGAAATACTGACAATGGGAGAGGCCCCGAAGTTGGGGCAACTCGGCAGCTCCCTGGGCCATGTCCCTTCCGACTGGGAGGGAGAGAGTTTTCTTCTCTAACTCCTGCACCCCCATCAGTTCCAACAGACCAAGCTTGGGGAACATGTCTCCTTTTTTTTTTTTTTTTTTTTTTAAATGCAAAGCTCTCAGTTCCCGGTACCGCGGTGCCCGTGCCCCCCGCCCGGCTCCGCTCCGAGCCCCTGTGCAGTGCTTGTGTCAGGGAGGAGCTGTCTTCTGTTTCCCTGATCGTCCTGAAGGCAGGAAAACTGGGATATAAACACTATAGAGAGGGTCTAAACCACAGGAGAAACAGCCAGGCCACCATTTTGTGAAGTATCTAAAGGTTTCTTTTCTTTAACGCATGAGCAATCTTTTTCTTTGTAATCTCACATCAGTAGGAATATTTTTTTGTCAGTTGTAGGCTGCTGCCTACGTTCCTCAAGCAGGATTTTTTTTCTTCTTTCAAATGGCTTTAGACTTAAAAAATACTTTGTTTGAAAGGAACTGATCTGATCGAGCAATGTGCGCTGTCAAAATCATTGAGTCTTCCAGTAATCAGACTATAAAGCAGAACTCAGTGTGCCCACAAGCACCAGTTCCACTCTAACACACTTCCCCAGTTGCCTGTGTCGTTCAGAAGTTCTACAGGTACCCTAAAAATTCCTGAATGACCCATCACTATACTGTGTGCTTTCTGAGACAGCGAGTGAGAACAGCAAGAGTCTTCATCCATCAGTTACGTTTGTTCTACTTAAGTGCTCAGGGAAAATCTGGAGAGCAATCAGGCCAGATCTTTCAGAATTGGCAGGGAAAAAAAAGTCAGGCACGAGTTTTAAATTGTGATCTGCCATGCTCTTCCAGGTGTATAAATGTTCCCGTTAAAGTGGCTTTTACATAAAGAGTTAAATATACCCACACATTTAGTTTTAAAATGTGACCTCGTGCACTGGTGATTTTTCCCTTCTGTGTTCTATTTGGCACTATTATTAATGCAGGAAAATCAGTAACATTAGTCATCTTAAAAGGGTTATTACTCAAGATGATTTAAATTGTGAAAATGTCAGTGGTGCTTGCATGCTCCCTGCTAGAGATGCCATGATTTACACTCTCTGACACCGCTCTGCTGCCGAGAAGAGCCAGGAAAAAGTAATGGCTTGTACTTTGTACTGATCAGAATTCAGGACGTAGCATCAGCAATAACGCGCCTTAAATGTCCCAGGATTTGCCAAGGTTTCACGGGGCACGTCTCAGGGATGCAGCCGGCCGGTCGCCTGCTGATGGAAATCCTGGGCTTGCGATGCATGAGGATGGAAAGGGGGTTTCGAGAGCAAAGCAGCGTTTCAGAAAGCGTAGGATTTGGGGTATCTCGGCGGGTTAAATCAGAGGAGCTCAGTTTTAAAAAAGCAGGGCTGGACAGGATGCTGCAGCGGTAATTGGCTGGCTCTCCGAAGAGCGTAACTCAGCCGATCTCTTCTGAGCAGCCTCTTCATCTACCAGACAATAAAACAGCTCTTGCTGTTGGTTTTATTTCTGTTCGTACCTATTGCAACGGCTGCTCTTTATTCTGCCTGTCTTCAGCATTAGTGCATCTATGATTTTGATACATAATATTCTAGTATTAATGTAATTTTGTGAATATCACAGAATCAGAATCATTCATTCAGGTTGGAAAAGACCCCTGGGATCATTGAGTCCAACCCTCAGCCAGACTCTGCAAAGTTCTCCGCTACACAACATCCCCCCACAGCTCATCCAAACGGCCCTTAAACACACCCAGGGGTGGGGACTCCACCCCTCCCTGGGCAGCCT
>ML997829.1:687507-715806 GCA_010365825.1 Otus sunia | reverse complement strand
CTCGTTGCCCTCCTCTGCCCTCGCTCCAGCCCCTCGAGATCTCTCTGGTATTGAGGTGCCCAAACCTGGACCCAACACTCCAGGTGTGGCCTCACCAGTGCAGAGCACAGGGGGACTGTCACCTCCCTGCTTCTGCTGGTCACACTATTTCTAACCCAAGCCAGGACACCTGCTTGGAGACAGCGCCGGTCCTGGGGGTGGTGGGGTTTGGGAGGAGGCCTGGGGGCACGTTACGGGTGAGCTGCTCCCCCGCCGCCGTGGGCAGGATGGGTCACCCCGGGGTGTCTCTGCAGATGAACACCTCTCTCCTGGGGAGCATCGGCATGCTGAACTCGGCGCCCCAGCTCCGCTGCATCAAAACCTACCAGGTGCCCCCCGTCCAACCCGCCTCGCCGGGCTCCCACAACGCCCTGCGGCTGGCGCGGCTCATCTGGACCTCCAACCGCAACGTCATCCTCATGGCTCACGACGGCAAGGAGCATCGCTTCATGGTCTAGGGTAAACCCCCCGCGCTGAAAACCCGGCACTCCTCCTCATTCTGCCTCCCGCAGCGGAGCCCGTGGACCTCCCGCGGGCGCCGCCGACACCGTCCCCGTTTCCCTGGCAGGTGGGAGGAGGAAGGCGCCGGCGGCGGGGGATCAGCGGCGCGGTGACGCTCCTCGGCCGGGCCCGCAGCACCCAACCAGGCACAACCTGGCCCCTTCCTTGCCGGCGCCTGTTCAGGCAGCAGCCCCCGTTCAACGCGTCTTCCCTTTGGGGGCTCCGCAGGATCGCAGTGTTTACCAAAAAGGCTTGTGTTTACATGGACTTTCTCCCAGGGAGCCCCCGGTGAGGGCGCGTGGCGCCTCTCGGCACTTGGGTTTCTCGGTGAGGGGCTCGTTGCCTCGGGCTGGGGAGGGGGCGAGTTCTGGGGGGGTGGCCCGTGTTCTGATCCGAAGGGGATGTTTCCTCACGCAAGGTCTCGGTTTTCGAGAGAATTGGAAGCGCTGCTGTGGCCAGTCACTGCTGTAGTCTGGAAGGAAGATAATAGTCCACGTGTAAATAATAATTAAAAAAAAAATTCTCTTTAAGATGGAATAGCAAACTTGAAAAAAGGAGTATTTATATATACAGGTGGTTTTTGTTACCAGTGCAGGTATTTATTTAAAAAAAAAAAAAATGACAAAAAGCTTTTTTTTCCCCTCAAGCCGCTCCCATTTGTGCCGGGCCGTGCGCCCTGCGCTTGTGTCACCCCCACGGCTCCCGCAGGAAGGACACGGCCCTGGGGGGGGCGGCACAAATGGCATCGGCGGGGGGCAGCTCTGGCTGGAAAAATGATGGAAAGCGTGGAGCAGGTAAGTTATTTGAATGGAGATGCTGAAACATTCTCTTCAGTAGGAACATTCCTGTGTACCATTAGCTGTGACTGTGTTTCCCTCTTCTTACATATCTAATTTTGTGAAATATTTAATAGTGTGAAAGTATGCTGGTTTACGCTCACAGTAAAGAAAAAAAAATCTATAAAATACTATTTTATTTAAACATATTGATGTATATGTTTGTATAGCTTTTTCTTTGCTGTTTCTGTCTGAAGAGCTCACAGAACTAAGGAGGCTGTCTTTACATAATAAAGCAAAAACGGTACTTATAGAATCTTCCCTTCCCCAAAAAGGAATAAATGTATTATTTTAAAACAGCTTCTAAATATAAAAAGCATTGATTTTCTTATTTTAGGTGGCCTGTGTAGTACACCGTACACAAAAGTGAGATTTACAGTCCAGAGCTACATATCTGTTTGCTGTTTAAAAATCATTTTAAAAGTCTAAAAAGCAAGAAATTAAGACCATTAGGAATGTTTAACACAAACTGCTGTAAAGTTTAATTTTCTCTTGCGGGAATGTAGTGTCTAGTGGAGAACTCTGTAGTAGAATATCAGGGTCTTTTCTACGTGAACTAATGCAACATGCATGTACATTGTGTTTATAGAGATATATGTGTAACCTTGGAGATGAAAAGAAACACAAAAGAGGGGGCGAGCAGAGGCTTTTCACCCGTGGAACGAAGCGCTGTGGTTTTCAGTGTAGGCTCCCAGCAGAGTGCTGGGGTACGCTGCGGGGGTTCTCCCCCGGCACCCCGGGACCCGAGCCCTGGGGTTGTGGTGGCTCACACAAGTGTGTCTGTTTGAAGCGAGAAGCGTTCGGGGTTTTCCCAGCTGCAGGAGCGAGCTGTGATTTTCCTCACAGTCCTGAAACTGGGTTGGTGTGGCCAGAGCCACGGCACGGCTGGCGAGGGCTCAGTTTGCCGAGGAGTCACCAGCCCCCGCGTGTCTCTGGTGGGAGCCGGGACGGGTCGGGGCCGCGTGCTCCCCGGCACAGATCCCTTCCCCTTAAACCCAGCCTCCGCCTCGGTGACTCGGTTAAGCCCAGCCCTGAAACCCTGCCCAGCCTCGCGCTCTCGGCACTGCGGTGAAATGTGTATTGTCATTCCAGTGTAAGCTTTTAGTGCTTTATTGATTTGTTAGTGCTGTATTTGGACTTGTCCTTGTAAATGTAGAGACGTATGTGGCTTTGTTGGCAGTTTACAAGCAAAAGATGACATGATGAGACACCTGTATGAAAATGTTGTGATGATTGAAGTCACCGTGGATGGGGAATGGTTCAAGTGTCTGCCTCTCCAGCAACTTCTTGACGACTCCACTCCCCGTCCTCTGTATGTATTCAACTTCCCGGTGTAAATATGCTTGTGAAATAAAGCGGATCATACTGAAGGGTGTTGGTTTCGTGGCATCAGCCTGACGGTGTGTGAGTAATTGCCTGCTGCTCGTTCACTGCCCAGTAATCTGAAGTTTTTCCACCATTTGAGAAACTTCTTCCTTTTCATTAGAAAATCGGTCTGAAGGAGAGCAGAATGAGGCCGCAGCAGAGCGGGGGTGGGGGGATCACGGGGGAGGGACTTCAGCCTTCATTACAGACCACGGAGGCAGGAGGGTGCTGAGAATAAGGTTCTGTAACTCCCCGAACACCGTACCCAGGCAAAGAAGGGAATGCTAATCTTCCAAAAACTCACCAGCACTGCTGGGTGCCCGGCGATGCGCTTCCCTTGCCCTCTGGTTCGCGTTCCCCAAAGAAAATAATTGAAATAAACCCTGAGGTTTTTCTGAGGCGGCGTGGGGGATTACCAAATGGATTTAACGCAACGTTGTGTTTGGGTTGGAATCTGTGATAACGAGTTATTTTTAAGAAGCAGCAGTTACGTTTGCCTGCGGAGGAAGCCGCAGTACTGTGTGCTGGGGTGAGCTGGGGCAGCCGGAGCTGGGTCAGACATGACCTAATCAGCCTTCAGAACAAAAAACCCATAAAGGAATTGTGTGAATCCTCAATTTTGGGGGTGTGAATGTGATAAAACATCGGTGGCTCCGGTGTTTCCTTACGGGTGAAGCCGGCAGCGGCTCAGTGGGCGCTCACGGGCCGGCTGCGAGGCGAGCGGGGCACGGCAGCGCCGGGCGAGCCCTCACCTCGCCCCTGCTCGGCTGACAGGCAGAGCTGAGCCTTGAAAAATCAATACTTGGGAGCCAGGAGGGAAATATTTCCAACCTCTAACTAGAGAATGTTTTTTGACAAGGCCAAGATAATCCAGGCTGCACAGGAGAAAGAGAAAAGAAGACTCATTTTTAAAGCTTGACACTTCAAGGTGTTTTTGTGCAATGGTTTAGAGGGAGCATCGATATGTACAAATACCAAAGGTCAAAAAGAAAAGCCAGAAGAATTTCAAAAATTAGATGCGCTGGTTTTGCTGTTTACTTCACAAAATATAAACTATTTGATTTGTGTGGAGAGATGGCCAAATGTAGTGAGCTCAGTGTCCTCGGCCGTCTCCTCATTTAATAGAAATGAAAATATACTAAAGCCTAGATTATATCTTAAGCAATTTACCTATAAAAAGTGTGTGCCTATTTCCTGCTATATATCTACATTCAACGACATTAATTGTTTCTGATTTGGCATGATTGCATTTTGATGCAAAAAGATCGATTTTTTTTATTTTTTTTTTTCCATGTATGCAGCATCATTTTTTGATAATTGAATATCTAGCTGCGTCCTTGGGCGCTCCATGGAACGGTCAGAAGCGCCACGGCCCTTCTTTTGGGCTCCTCGGCCGAGGTTGGCACCGAGCACCCGTGGTTTCTGGTGGGTGAGTTGGGTCTGGCCAAGCCACCGCTCCTGTGGTGCTCGGCGCTGCCGCCGACGTTCCTGCCGACCCCCTCCCGGCTGCGAGCCCGGGCACGGGGCGCGGTGGAGCTGCTCATCCTCCCCGGCTTATGGGAAGGTGCTGGAGGTGAAGCCACACCTTGGCCGAGAGGTGTCAAAGCCCGTCCTGGCTCGTTCCGCAGGACGGGCGCGGCGCAGGGCAGCGCGTCCCGCGAGGACGTTGCGCTGGGGTTGGTTAATACTGATCCAAGCGATGAAACTGCCCTGAAGGGTCTCATGAAGCCAAGCAGCGTCCTGCAGAACCTTGGGAGGAGGAGGGAGGACGCGATACCCCCATCACGGCTGGGAACGTGCAGGACCGGCCGCGGCGTTTGTGGTGGCCCGAGGAGGTCGCGGCCGGAGGTAAGGAGGGGCAGGGGCGGCGGTGGCCACGTTCCATGTCACAGCCAGAGGAGGTTTGGGAGTGGGGCCCGAAGGGGCCATCGTTAGTGGTGGAGGGGCTGTACCAGCCTTCAGGAGGGGCTGGGCAGCACATGGGGGATGGACGGACAGATGGGAGTGAGGGAAGCAGAGGAAGGGGCAGGTGAGATCAAAGGGGAAGGTGCTTGAGAGAGCAGGCGTTGAGGCTGAGGGAGACGAGCCAACCTCAGGGAAGGTGATTGAGATACGGAGGGATGGACGGACTTGTACGTTACTAATTGTGTGTGCGCGGCTGTCGCCGAACTGTCACACAATGTTCTGCCTGAACCGATGCCGTGGGGATTGTCTGATGCTGAGGAGCGTTATTTGGAGTAAGAGACTGGAAATGAGAGGTCACAGAGACTTAGAGGAAAAAGGACTCTAGAAAATATACCAGGCATTTCAAATCTGCCGCTTTCGGTTAGATAGAGCTTGAGTGAGGGCTCGCCCGCTTTCCCACATCACGGGGGCTGCTGGGGGACGTGCCGGGCCTGTGTCTGGTGGCTGCGGAGGAGCCCACCCCGCCGGCTGCGCTGCCCACTGCCGCGGGAGCCAGGCCGCCACCGCGGCACGCGCGTCTGCTTGGTTGACGTCCTCCTCCGAATGCATCAGTCATGCCTAAAACCAAAGCTATTTGAAAATGCAGACCACTGAGGTCAGTGTAAACTCCATCAAATGTATTTATTGATCAGAGATTTTTTTTTTTCCCGAAGAGCACAACACTGCGGTTGTTCGCGGCGCGGGGCTTGCCGACGATCAGCATTCCTTGCAGCTGACTCAGAAATCCATCCACACATCCCGCTCCCTCCGGCCCAAGGCGAAGGGGTGAGCGGGACCTCCCCTCGGATCCCCCTGTGTCCGAGCAATGCCGAGGGCTCAGCTGAGTCTTGGATCTCGGTGCTGCTGGCGCTCTGCAGCTTTCCAGGCTGCTCAGAGCAGCCCCATCCCTCTGTCCCCAGGGCAAGGCTGATGTCCCACTTGTCACAGGCTGGATGCAGGCAGGGGCAGGGCAGCGCTCAGGATAAGAAACATTTAGGAGTCAGCTCAGTTTGGTTTCAAACAGGGATTTTTGCAGCCAAAATACTTTTTCGAATTGACACAAGCAAAGAGGTGTGAACGGGAGACCTTTAACGCGCGCAGCAGTAGCTTACACCTGAGAAAGCCACTGCGTTAATAACAGGGAATTGGAGAGGACCCAAAGGTATTTTGTCCTCTGGATGCTGCGGGAACTTTCATGAGCAGCCAACATGCAGAAGAACCCGAAGTTGAATATATCTCCTGAACATCACCTCACAAGCTCCAGAAGCTGTGCGGGTTGTGCCTCCCTTTAGAACAGAGTCGCTGGCCAGCGGCAGCCCTTGTCTCACTCCCTCTCTTTCTAACAACCGGGGAAAGCGCGACCGGGTGAAGTAACTCCTCTTCCTCCTCGTGTAGAGGCACCACAAGTGACATCCAGATCTGCTGGGAAGCCCCAGGAAGCAGCACTGGGCAGGGACGGTGCTCCCCAGGGCTTCCCACGGGTGGAGAAGAAAGGAAAAGAGGGGTTTCTTCTGTTCTCCCAACTTTACAAACAAACTTGGCAGTTTGCGGTGCGAGCACCACAATAATGCCTGTGTCGGAACCGAAAATATCAGTAAAAATCTGCATCAGAGCCTTCAGTGTGATAAATTGGCACTTGATGGCAATAGTTGCCTGGAGTGCTCTTTGAACAGGAGGGCTCCTGGGGAACTTCCCTCTATCTCTGATGTCTGAAAATTAAAAATTAATCCTGTATGAAAAATTAAAAGGTGAAACTTTCTGCTGCAGCAGCATAGCTTTTTGAATGTTGATTTTGTTTTTAAAATGAAGGCTGAATGACATCTACGGGAAGATCATTGTTGGTTGTTACATTTAGAATATATGATTTTAATTGATTTTTGTAAATTGGAAACCTATTTGCAAAGGCCTGGAGTAGCTTAAAATGTTGGGGGGGTGAGGGGGGAGATATTTATTTACTGAAGTAACTGACTTTAAACAGGCATTTGTTCACTCCTGTAGAGCTACTCCCAATTTCAATATAGTAAGAGAAAACTGATGTTTTTATCATAAAAATGATGGTGGAATTTGTACTTTTTGCAAGTTTAAATTTGATTTTTAAAACAAAACAAAACACCTTTCTGACCTCAAGAAGTGCCTCCTGCTCCCACTGCTGAGGCACATGTCCTCGCGTGCTGTGCTGGCCGGGGGGTCCTGGTGTCTCAGGGCACTCGGCCCCCGGCCACAGGGGGAAGCTCCTGTACTTGTTCCCCCCTGAGATTAGTCTTCCTCTGTGTCAAAGCAAATGTTGCGGCCAAATCTGAGTGATTTGAGCAAGAGTGTTTCTTCTTAAAAGTTTATCCGGAGCCAAGGGGGAGAGAAGTTGACTGCAGCCCTGGTTTTATCCGTATTCGCATTCTGATCTCGCTTAGTTTATTTTAAAATTGCTTCTTGCTTGCAGGTTTATTTTAAAAGACCCATTTCTTCATCTTCTGCTTGGCCTGGGATGTCAGAGGTGCCATCCGCTGGCTTGGGCAGAAGGCTGCTGCCTTGGCAGTCTGGCTGACTTCATCCCGGCGCTGCTTACCACTCTGATCTGCAAAGGTTCAGCTGATGAGCAGATGCTCAAGTGAGAGACTACACATGGTGTAGCTCAACTGGGCCCTGACTGCCAGGACACCCAAGGGCCCCTTCGAGAACCCACTCAGGACCTGATGGCATTTACACCTTCAATACCTCAAAGACTTCTGGCTTTATTTACTCCGTTACTAACAGACCATGTCCTTACACCTTGGTTTGTGCACACGTTAGCTGTGTTTCTCAGCTGAGGTCTGGTAGCAACGTGAGAAATACAGCAACCGCGCGTTGGGGCCGCCGGTGCCCGGGCCGGGCCAGCAGGACAGTGCTTGAGGGGACGTCCCACCTGACCTGAACACGACGGTGGCTTTGTCCAGGAGCCGAGCCCCTGCCCCGGCCATCGCCCCGCCTCACCCAACCTGCCTGAGATGGAGGGAAAACCAGAGGAGACATTTCCCCACGGTTGGGGTTACCACAACAGTCACTGTCGGTCGAGTTCCTGGAGGTGCGTTTGATGGTTAATGGTGTCAAGGATAATGTTTTGCCGTTCTCACTGCACCTGACTGCTCTTGTACTATACGTTATGAAATATTGTGTGTCTTAGTGACATTGTAAAAAAACAGTTCAGGCTCTGGGTCCAACCCCAGCCCTCACCCCCTTCCACTGAAGAGTGGGTGACACCATCTATAAATGTAGTCCAGATTATAGTAGGAGGATATTTCTTTCATTTAGGTCTCATTAAAAGCTAGTCTTCTCTCGCAAGGACTAGGAGTAGCAGTGAGCCATGAGGTCCAGTTCCATGGTCATCTCAGTCCATAAATATATGGAGGGAGCGGCCCTGCTGATGTGCCAGTGCTGCCTCTGAGGCCCGTGGGGGTCAGTGGGGTGGGGAGGAGAGTGGGAGGGGGGACATTTGGGGACGGGACCATCGCTGCTGCCACGCCGGCTGCTTTTAGCTGTGGGAGAAGGTGTTTGCTACTTTTCTGTCTTGAAGGATAACGTTGACCCATTTTTAATTATCTTGTTACTCCAGGAAGATATTGGAGGTGGATTTTATGATATTTCAAGACAGAGATTGTATGGTAATGAATTGCAATGAGATGCAAAACTGCAGGGAGCCAAAGGGGAACCTGTTCCGCAATGCACGGCACTGCTGCAGAGCCGCAAAAAATATTCATTTCTGCTTTAAGGACAGAGAAGGAATTAAGACAGGCTGCATCTCATCACTGCGTTTGTAGTTTAGCCAGAAAGTGGATTAAGAGCCGTTGGCGAGCAGTCCCAGATTTATTGCCGGAGCAAAGGCAGCTGCGGTTCCGCCGGCTGCCGGGCTGGAGGCAGGAGGGAGGCGGGCGGGCGGCAGCGCGAGCCCCGGCCGGTGTCGGAGGGACCCAGGCGATGGGACACGCGCTGCCAAGCACGAGTGGCCGAGCGGGAGCCTCCGGAGCGAGCACCAGATGCTCCGGGGCCAACCCCAAATCCCAGCGTGACCTACGGAGACGGGCAGAGCCATTTCCCTGGGCTCGCTGAGCCGCGTTTTCAAACCTGGGTAATGTTTTTTTTATGAGAGCGGACGGCGAGGCCTCCTGTTACCTCTGCCAAAACACCCGGGCCAGGCAAAGTCATTTCAGCAAATCATTGTTTTTCTGGAAAATGCTGTTCTGTGCCGCCGGGTTATTCGGAGAGTCAAGGTGATGCTGGCAAAGAGCACTCAGCAGCAGCAGCAGAGACCAAACCAGGGGCGCTGGTGTGGGGTGTCTGGGCTGGGCAGGTACAGGACTGGGAGGAGGGGTGATGCTCGGGGCTGGGGCAAGAGACAGGGCCCCTCAGCCTCCTAATTTGGAGAGGATGCTCGGACTGCAGCGTCCCTGCAGCAAGGCCAGGGTGAAGCCTAATGGATATTCACCATTTTGTACAGCTGGAAGGTTTTCAGGAGGAGAGACGGAAACACCCACCCTCTGAAGGAAACCGTCCCGCCCAGTGCTTGTTCTGAAATACGAGGCAGCCCAGTTTGTGCTTGTCCCCCACTTTGTTTCATGTTCAGTTGGGCTTCCTGGTGAAAGAAGGGAGAAGGGAAGCAGGTGGCTGTAAGGAGCTCGAGCCCTGGCCAGGCTGCCCTGGCAGGCGGTGCCTTCTCTGTTCCTGGAGATGCTCCAAACCCAACTGGCCATGGCCACGGCCGACCGTGCCTTCTGCGGGGGTCACAGCGGGTGGCTCTGGGGCAGGGAAGGGGTCTCAGATGACACCTGTGGAGCTGGGATGGGTGAGGTAATGGCAAACTGCAGAAGGAGATGAGACAGCGTTCGGGTAAGAACGTGCTTTGCTCTGCGGGTGCCAGTCAGGGCTGGCGACTTGGGAGGAGCCCTCGCTCGCACGAAGCGCGTGTGTCCAGGGAAGGCGTCACACGGCGGGGCGTGGGAGAGGGCAGGGGAGGGCTGCCCGCGGTCAGGCAGCGAGAGGGAAGGAGCCCAGGCAACATTGGTCGTGGTGGGGACGAGCTGCAGATGGTCTCAAGGTGACGGCCACCTCTGACCTCCCCCTGCTCCTCTGCCGTGGGTCATCCATCTTGCAGCCACTCTTGGGCAGCCCCTTCTCCCTTCCTGCAGCCCACGAGTGCTCACCATCGATCTCATTGATTAAAATCTGCATCTGCCCCGCAGCAAAGGAAACCATCAGCATGCCCAGGGACTCCAGCCTGGGGTTTTCTTTCCCCTCCAGGTGTGTTTGCCCAGAACAGGTCCATTTGTGCCCAGAGGCTGAATCTGAAGAAAATTTCCTTTGAGGGTGTGAAAGATGTGGTACGTTGGGGGGTCTCTGCAACTTCAGGGGCCAAGGAGAGGCACAGCAGGAAGCAGTGCCCCCTCTCAAAGGTTGCTCAGCAGCCCTGTGGGAACAAGGGACTGCCCAAGGGGGTGCAGGGGGGTCTTATACCCCAAAACCACCATTCTCAACTCTTCCCAGCACATGCTGACATGTTGCCCTGCGTGTGTCCAAGGCTTCACCCTGCTCTGCCCAGGTGGAGGTGGGAAACTCTCCCCTGAGCACCCTCTGCCCATCCAGCCCCGACGGTGGCCCTGGAAACACCAGTTAAACACGTGCCAGGGATGCAGCCGTGCCCAACTGGCCAGACTGGGATGGGAAGGCCTTGCTGCTGGGACGGAGGTGGGAAGCGGAGCTGAAGGAGCATCGCCAGAGGAACAACAGCCTCTGCCTGAGCAGAGTGCAGAGCAAACGTCAGTCTGTTTAACTCCAGGGACCTGGAAAACAAAGCTGGATGTGCGGCAGCAATCGGAGAGGATGCATGAGCACGTGAGAGTCCTCGGGGCTGGGGGTGTGAGAGGTGCACGTGGAGGGGACGGGGGCAGCACTGGGGTTGGCAGGGTCCTCTGCTCCCTCTTCCATCCAGCAGCTTCCCCTTCTCCGTGGCCGTTTTCTCCCCGTCCCTCCGCAGCAGGAGCAGTGCAGGCAGCATGGGCCCAGCCCGACGCACAGACGTGTGGGCAGCGGGCAGGGAGGGTCGGCAGGCAGGAGCTGTCTGCCCACACACTGTCACACGCGTGCCCGTGAGCTTGTGTGATGCTGGAACAGCATCCTTTAATCACAGTTATTTTAAAGAATGAAGCAGACCGGAGCAGAGATTAAAAGCCAGCCTGACACGAAACCAATCAAAGTTATCAGCAAACCATTAAATTGCTTCCAGAAATAAAGCTCCGCTCATCTCAGCAGGGAGAGAGGTGAGATGGAGGTGCCTGCCCGCTCCTGCCTTTCCCACCCCCATCCCTGTCGCTGTGGCCGGGGCTGTCTCCCACCTCCGGACGGTGCTGATCAGCCCTGGCCAATGAGCGTCCGCAGAGCCGTGAGGATTTGTCCTCGCCGGGCGGTCGGGCTGGTCTCGTACAGGTGCCCCATGGCCCGAGGGGGCACCTGTACCCACCCCACCCTCAACTTTCCCAAGAGCTCCTCCGTGAGCCCCACGGAGCGTCCCGGGGACGTCAGGTGGTGGGCAGATAGGATCACGAGCCTATTGATTTTTACCAAAAATTGGAAAGGGGGAGCAAAAACCCTTAAAAAGCTGGTGTTAAATTGTTCCTTGGGCGGTCGTTCCCCAGCGTGGGTTTGTTTTCAAGGAAACACAATGTATGTATCCGTGTCTTCTGCAGGAGTGAGGGCAGCACTGGATGGTGTTTACTTCAGAGGCGAGGTCGTCTGCTGAGCCGTAAGGAATGGAAGTAAACACATAAAAGCCCAATCTCCGAGAAGCTGCGTAAGTGAAATGGATTCAGCCACCTCTGAATTGGCAGCGGTCCCACCCCCGGAGATCCGCGGGGTATGTAATGGGGGGGGAGCGGCGAGATGAGTTCCCATCAAGTGCACTGGCTTGGAAAATGGGGAAAGTTTAGGGTCAGGCACACGCGTTCTCGGGGGAAGGCTCACCATGGGAAATGGGAAGCAGAGCGAGCTTCCCCCAACGCCACCGTGATTACTTTTTTCGGTGATAATTTTCTGTATTTTCTTGATTCCACCTGCTCATGAGGTGTTGCAGAGCTCTGACTGCAGGATGGAGATTCTTCCCTTCCATGAGCCAAACGTTAATTAGCAAAGCTCGCACTACCCTCGCTGTAGTTAACATACATATCCCACCCCACAGTTAAGGGGAGCACAACACAGATAAATTAAATTAAATGAAAGCATCGCTCGGTGTTCTCATTTTCCTCACTCGTATCCCGGTGTTGTTTTTCCTGCAGAAGAGATACTTTGACTATGTACAGCAATTCATCTTCGCCTATAAGCCTGCAGGTAAGGCTAATACCAACTCCCTGATGGTCTGCTGCCTTACAAATGATATAGGGGACTTGGAAGGAGCATGAACGGGACTCGTGAACTTGGAACCACAAGCTGCCTATCAGGGACAGCTTATTTATTCCCTCTGCGATGACTGGTAATTATTCCGTTTGGGAGAGAGTGATGGCTCCGGCTCTGCACCTGCCCATCACACCTCCTGCAGACCTTCGAGCCTGGGCGAGCCTCTCCCAGCGCCGCTGGAGGAAATCCCCTTTCTGTGACTGGGGATGGATGCTCTGGGTATCAAGAGGATGGAGGAAAAAATGTACAGGAGGTAAAACAAATCACGCCGTCTTTTGTTATTTTAAAAGAGATTAGCCTAAAATTTGAGTGATTTTTTCCAGATTTATAGGGGAGGGGAGGTGTCACAGAGCTTTTACAATCATTCATCAAAGTTTGGTTCTGCACAACACCGAATACTAAGCCCCTGCCCTGCTCTCCAGCGACACGAGCAGCAGGTGAGCGAAGGGCGATGCTGAGACACGTGCAGCAGCCCCCACCCGAGTGTATCCGGGTTTATTTTGCACCAGGTTTGACTCATTTAGGTGAGGGACAACACAAGCCGTTAGAATTGATGCCAACAATGCTCGCCTGCGAGCGAGGCGTGTGCAGCACCGAACCATCAGCGTCCAGACCCCGCCGCTGCTCCGTCAAAAATCAGCAAATTGCTCCTGCTCAGGGCTCCGGGACCTGCTGCGGGTCCCTTCCTCCCGTGGTCTGTTTTGAAGAGCCCATCTCGTGAGGCAGCCGGCAGCAAAGCCTTCCTGGGCAACGCTTCCCGGGCTTTGTGGAAGGATTGTTGATGAACCAACGGCCCTTCCTGCAGTTCCGTCCCGAGGGAGGCAGCGTGGGATGCTGAAGGTCATGGTGTTCAGGTCAGAGGTCCGAGTCACGAGGGATTAAAAGAGATTAAATATCTTCTTCTTCAAAACTGGAGGTTTGGATAATTAATTGCTCCCTAAACATGAAAGCTTTAAATGATTGCCCTCCATATATGCTGGCTTCATTCTCCTGCCCTCATTATTTGTCTCTGCAGGGGAAAACGCGTGCGGACCTTAAAAATATTTCTCTTTTTGTGAAAACACGGTCAGCATTATTCAGAACAGGGGCTGACTTCAGAAAGTTTAATATTTTGCTAGTTGTGCTCACTTGATTTTCCAAGTAAATCAATACTGTGCTTAAAATTAAGAATTCCTACAAATTCTGTCCAAACTGCTCAGAGCAGCGCCCTGTGAAGGACGAAGGCCAGCAGCCTGCTGCCACACAAGGGATGGCAATCCCTTTCTGAGGGCAGGCAGGGAGAGGGCAGGCAAGACAGGCAGGATGAGGGAGCAGGCAGGGCGAGGGAGCAGGCAGGGCGAGGGAGCAGGCAGGGCAACTGCCCGGCCAGCCCCACAGCTTTGCCTCCAAGCATCTTGTCCAACTCCACTAAGAATTTAAACACACGTTGAAATTAATCTGCTGGATAAAACCTTTTCTTCATAGTCTTTCATTAATCACCCGTCCTTCCCATATTTCCTTGTAGGAAAATAGATTTTTAAACCTGTCAGATGTGGTTTTGTGGGATTCGTTTTGTGCCTTTTCTTTCTGTTCTTCTGCGCTGCCGGGGAGGAGGGAGACAATTAACTGATGTTTTAAAAATGCAGAGCACTCATTACTGTACTTAGCTAATAGATGTGAATTATGTAACTATTGGATGTGCTTGGGGTATTAAATATAGATTTTATTTTGGGATATCAGGTTTCCCAGCAAGGCAGGGGATTGACACAGCTAAAAATTCAGTCCCCAGTCATATATAAAATAGGTAGCTGCAAAATCTGCGCCCAAATCTGGGGGAAAAAAAAGAAAAATCAGCAGTAAAAACTGGCATTAGAAAGCCATATTGGCTTTTTTTCAGCCAGGGCAGCTCTGCTGCCTGTGCTGGGAGAAGGGACGTCGCTATGAAAAGGCCAGAGCACGGCTCCCCCCAGTCGTGCCCGGGTGCCGACAGAGAGGGGCTGCTCTGCTGAGCATGGGGCTTTCACCTTCGGACAAGTGCCTGCCTTAGAGCTTTTAGACCAAATTTTGTAATTTTCAGCTAAACGCCCCAATTTAGTGCTCTCAATTTGTCCACTCTCCTTTCTGGGTTGATCTAAATCCTGGCTGGCTGAAGCTGCCCCGACCAAGCGCCGTCGGCTCTGCTCAGCGGGCCCTGTGCTTCGGCAGGCGTGGTGGCAGGACGTCCCCTCTGCCCTGTCCCCCAGCCCCGGCGCTGCACTGGGACACCGTGCCCAAGGNAGCTGGGATAGAGTGAATTTCCCTTCTTAGTAGCTCGAGCAGTGCTGTGTTTCGGGTTCCGTGTGGGATCTGGGAGGAGCAGAAGCTGACAACACGCTGATGGTTACGGCTGTTGCGGAGAGATCAAGGTCTCTCCAACTCCCCCCGTCCTGCCCGTGCGCGGGGGCACAAGAAGCTGGGAGGGGGCACGGCCAGAGCCCCGGACCCAAATTAACCCGTGAAATATTCCCTGTGGTGTCAGGTCAGGCTCAGGCTGGAGAGGAGGGCGGCCGGGAAGGGGGGGTTCTCTCTCGCTCCCGGGATTGCGCTGGCGGGATGTTGGTATTTGGGGGTCGCTGGCCGGGAGCGGGCTGGGTGTCAGTCAGCGGGTGCTGAGCGATCGCCTTGTGCATTACCCGTTTGTGCTGCCTCTTACTGTCAGGGGTTTGGTTTATTACAATTCCTAACCTGTGGTTTTGTTATCTCAACCTATGAGTCCCCCTTTACCCGTCCAGAGGAGCCCCCGTGTCAGGGCGAGCGAGCGGTGCGTGGGGTCTGGCTGGCGGCCGGGTTCAAACCGCGGCATGGGGGCACGTTGGAGGCTCTGTGCATCTCTACACCGTCACCCACCCTCCCCGCAGCTCCCTCGCCTCGGCGTGAGGCACCTCCAGTCCCCGAGCCTCCTGGTTTATATCGGTCTGTGAATAACGAGCACGCTGGAGACAGGTTTCAGTGCAATCCATCCATATTCCCACCGTGTTCGTTTGAAGGTGGGGATTGGGGGTTTGGGGGCTGGTTTCTAGGATCAGGCAGGATGCGATCTGTCGCTCAGGCTCACCAAAGCTCAGCTCAGGCCCCGCGCCGGCAGCGCACCTCCAGGCAAGAAATGGCACCCTCATATCAGTCAGGGTTTGATGCGGAAACGTGGGGCTCAGGGGGGGACAAACTTCCAGGAAGGCGGCAGCGGAGCCCCCGGGGAGGGGTGCGACGGGAGGGGAGGGAGGTTGTCGCTCCCTAACGACCCGGGAGCGATTAGCGGCTCTCGCTGACGGGAAGGGCGTCTGCTCTGCCAAGTCGGCACCGTATCAAGCAGCTTTAATTTGTCAGGAGCACAAAGCCACCCCCTAAATAAGCTGCTGGTGAACGTGCTGGGGGGGACTAAGTGGATCCCAGAGGGATCAAGTGGATCCCCGAGGGTGCAGGGAGGGATGAAACAGTGGCTCGCAGAGGGAGTCGCCCACTTCCCTGCCACCCCCCTGGACCAGGTCTCACCTCGCTCCAGGCTAGGTTACTTCTTAACCTGGATATTTCACTTTCTGCAAAGTAAAGCTGAATTGGCATTTTCTAGAGCAAGAAAAGCCCAACTTTGGGGGCCAGAAAAGGCTTTGGGGCTATTGGTAAGCTTTGGTGCTTTTCTGCATCCCCTGCAGTGAGCCCCTGCCGGACGCCTGCTCTCAGGGAATGGGGTCGGCTCTGCCTTTGGCCTGGGAGATGCCCATCGCCCGAGGCAGACCTAACGACTGAAGACCCTAACGAAGCCAGCAGAGATGGGCCTGAGGAAAAACCCACCATCCTCCTCCTCTGCGCCGCTCTTCAGGTTCTGTTGTGGTTGTGCTAGTCAACATTTTTGAGCTTGCTCGTGGAAAATCTGTAATTTGTGGTGGGGTGGCCACAAATCTGACTTGTGATTAATTTAAATTAAATTAAGTGCTTAGCGTACGGGAGGCCGGGAGGATTAGTTGTCCTTCAGCTTCGGTGCTTGCGGCCAGAGCGCACTGGAGGGCAGCAGGGTGGAAACCACAGTCCGGGGGATCCCTGTGTGTTATTAACCACTGAGGAGATGTCAGATGCAGTGTGAGATGAAATATCTGAGACAAAATACGAGCCACAGCTGTCCTGTGGAGGGTATGGAGCAGAAAAAGAGGTACAGAGTCTAAGGACAGCTGGAGGGACAGAGCAGGCAGCGTGTAACAGGCTTCTAAGGACCCCAGGTGAATAATTGTACCAGGAATTAAAACCAAACAAAACCTGGCTGGGAGAAAAAAGCAGCTAAAGATCCAACAGAGCTGGAAAACAAGGCTTGGGATCGGAGCTGGGAAAGACCAGGGCAGAGGTTGGCACACACTGTGCCAAGCGGGGTGAGTCAGGCGAGCGTGCCACCAATCAAAAATCAACATGAGAACCAAGGGAAAAACACCTGCTGCAAAGGAAATCGAAACCTTGGCCAGAGGGAATCTGGGGGAGAATAATCACGGAGGACCACAGGAACAGTGGGGAAACCCTCAGCAGGACCTGAAACTCAGCCAAGGTCCCGATGGCGCCACACTCCCACCCCTGGGAAACTCCTGCCCAGAGTCAGAGGCTGCAGGAGGTCTGGTACCCCGAGCATCAGAAGGACACAGCGGGCCGTAATGGGTCGTACTGGGCCATACTGGGCTGTTGGTACACACCACCACTGCCAGGAAAAAGAGCAGACCCTTCCCTCAGCTGCATCCCAAGGAGAGCCCAGCGCCTGTGTCAGGAGGAGGCATCCCCCAAGCTGCTCCCCAGTATTTGACAGGCAGAGACAAATATTGGAATCAAGACCTATTTATTTCCCCCCCTGCAGGAAGGGTAAGTGGTGTGGAGCATCCCCCAGGCTCGGCTACTGTGTAGTGAAAGCAGCAAAAAAAAAAAGAGTTTTATCCTAATTACTGTACTTCTGGCACAGCTCTTTTAACTAACACGTGTCACTGCCCATTTGCTGTTTTCGGTGTGAGAGGGAGTCCAAATCCTGGGCAGGAGCAGTCCAAAGACAGGAGCAGTCAAAATTTGCCAGATAACCTGTGATTAGGAATTGTTTGTTCAGCTTTGCTAACCACGGTGGTGCAGCCTGGGACGAGGCTCCGCACAGAGGTTCAGGGATGAGAACCAGAAGGACAAAGGAGTCAGGAGCCCTTTTTGGATCTGACCTGGTCTAACTAGGAAATTGCAGAAGCTTTCTAACACAGTCTGAGATTTAAAAATAAAGCAAATTTAAAAAATGTAGATCTTGAATTGTAAATTAGCAAAATAGAGCATGCATGAATTCCGATCCATCTGCCCTACAGCTATATTTAGGGTGTCAGATGTAGGGCAGCTAGCTGTGCACATCACTCGCTTACGCCTTTCCTAGCAGGAGGAATACCAAGCCTTGCAGAATTGGGGACGTGCATGTGGAGGGCCTGGCCTCGGGGGAGCGTTGGGAGAGGGCAGTTGCTGTCCCCACAGCCCCCGGGGGCACCTCCAGAGGCCAGGCCACCCCTGTGATGGCCCAGAATGAGGGGGACGGGCGTCCCATCCTCCTTCATCCGGCAGACAGCAAGGTCACCCCTGGGTGCTGGGGGCAGTGCCGGCTCTAGGCCAGTCCTGCTCTGAGCAGCCACTTGGGCTGGAGCCCTCCGGAAATCCCTGCCAACATCATTATTTATTAATTACTGATTTCAGCCTTGCAGCAAGACCGTGCCTCTCAGCAAAACTGGGGATGGCCAGCTCCTCTGCTCAGCAGTTTCCAGGGGGGCTCCTTGGGGTAGGAGATGCTCCCTAGTGTGGCTGCAGGCTACAGCGGGGGTTTAGTGTGGCACGTGGGTGTAAATGTGAACTCTCAGGCACAAAACACCCTTGCACCCACAGCTGGCATCTGTGCCGTGCGGTCCTTGGGCGTGAGGTGGTTCCTCCTCCCATGTCTGCACGCCGGGGTGGCACCCAAGACATCCACAGAGCCCCAAGAGAAGGGCTGGAGGTGCAGACCCTGCTCCAGGCTGCTCGGTCCCAGTGGTTATAGAAGGTTTAGATGCTCCCAGACATGTTAGATTAAATATTGCATCTCCTGAAGGTGCCCCTCGGCACTTTACAGAGGCCTGCCAGGGCCACGGCTCACAGAAAGTCCTCTGCGGATCGGGGAGCATAAAGGGTATAAAAAAATCCCACTGGCGTTGCTGGTGCTGAAGGATAAACTGCTCTGCTTGGTGACACCCGTGTTACAATGTCAACTGGCGGAGGGGTTTGGCGGTGAATTGTACGATGAAGAAGGTGCCATGATTCAGAAGCTGTCACCAAGGGGAACCTCTGCGCTGTACAAACAGCGCACAAGTCATCCGCTCTAATAGGATGCAAACAACGTTGTCATGTACCAGATGAGACAGGTCGCAAGTCAAGCTGTCATATTCTAGGACAATCGAATTGATTTGTGTTCTCTATCTTGTTTTGTTTCAAAATGGTTTGCATGGAAAAATAGGAGGAGCGCGATGCTCCCGCACGCGGCAGCAGCGTCGGCTTCCCCAGCCACCGGCTCGTCGCTCCCACTGGAACTGGGGCAGAGGCGCTGGGCCCCTTCATGGCATCTCTATTTAGCATTTGGCCGGTGCTAAAACATGACAGGAGAGCGGGGAGAAAAGCAGCGCACAAAATTAGTCCAGAGAAACCCGCCTCGCTCTCCATTCTCTGACCAATAAATGTAATTCATGGCTTTGTTTCGCAGAGTGCAACGTGTGGGAAGGGCAGACGTGCTGCGGGTGAAGGCAGGCGCTGGGCGAGCACCGAGGAGACCCCGTGCGGACAGCAAACTGGCACGTTTCATTTGTTTGTCATGTGTTTGAGATAAACCCCTGAAGTGCTCAGCCTGGGGTCCCCATGTGAGAATACCGGGGAGAAGCCCGAAAGCCAGCAGTGTTTCCCAAGGGCAGCAAACACCCCCCACCGAATCATCCAGGTTGGAAAAGCCCTTGAAGCTCCTCCAGTCCAACCATTCCCCTCACACTGACCGTTCCCAACTCCACCAGATCCGCTGCCGTTTGTGCCACCACCTGTTCCTTGGACACTGGGAAGCGCGGAGGAGGACGGGAGATGGTGAGAGCTGAGGGACGGCTCCTGGGGTGGGTGAAGGATGCAGGGAGGGTTTTGGGGTGAAGAAGCAGCCGGCGGGGGTGTGGTATTTTGAACTGAGCTGGGTTTGTGTTTGTTTTTCCCAACTTTGCATGGTGCTTCTGAGAGGGGACAACCCGCAGCAACAGTCTTCAGCTGCCCGGCTTCCCACAGATATATCGGGCTCCATCAGGACCGTCAGCCCACGGCCAAGCTGAGCCCAGCTGAGCCAAGCTCAGCCCAGGGTCATGGAAGCTGCAGCCACCAACCCCGACTGTGAGTCACTTCTACAGCTTGTACTGCCAAGTCCAGGATTTCAGCTAAATTCTGGGTTTCCTGGCTGTCAGATGTTACAAAAGCTACTTTTTGCCAGATGAATGTGTCCATGGGTGATGCCATCTTTACAACTGTAGCCTTAACTGCGCTTTAACTATGCACCAAAGGTATCTGCAGCCTTACCCTACACTATTTTCTATTGATAATCTATGCTCTGCAAAAATCTGACGGCAGGTAATGCCACCCCAGCACACCCTCCTCCTGCCGGAGATGTGCCGGTTGGGCTGGGATCATGGCGTCTGTCCGTGCCTGGGGCTGGGGGCCGGGGGGTTCCTGGGCCCCCTCACTCCCAAGGACAAGCTTGGGAAGGGCTCTGAGGCTGCTCTGGGAGAGAAGTAGCTGGTCGCTGTGCTCGTTTTCAATAGAGAGAAATCTATACATGCATGGTGACATTTTTAGGGCACGCTATTTTTGCCTTATGAGTGGGCTGGAAAAATCAGAGTGGCTTTCAAGAAATGAAAGCACCTTATTTATTTTGAGAAAATAGCTCTTACTGATTAACCTCAAGCTTTTCCACAATGTCTCTTATGACATAAGACTTAATCCCGCGAGATCTGAGGTTAAAAGGACAGATTTAGGGGGTAAGTTCGAAGGTGCTGTGGTGGAGGACCAAAATGGGCTTTACAGCCAAAAACCTCTTGCAGCTTCTGAACGTGGCCATGTGTTGTAATGCCATCAGCTGGTTGCCCTGAAGAGTAAGAACCCCGAAGCCAGAGCTCAGGTGCTGTTCACCAGCAAAGAGGAACGTGCCACAACAGCACAAGAAGTTACAAAAATATATTCGCCAACGGAAACCAACAGGGGATTTAGATGGACAACTGAAAACGGACGGAGGGTGAAAGGCAGAAAATAAATTACCCCAAACTTCCTTATACTTCATTTGCTCTGGAGTTTGCAAAATTTCTCAAGTGCATTGATTTTTTTATGCATGAAATTCCATGAAATTTATGACAATTCTGGGAAGTGAAGAATGGCACGGAGCGCCCATCTCTGGGGGCGTATATACGGCGAGGGGAATTGAGCTCTTCCAGCCTTCTCACAACGCAGAGACATACAAACTGCGGTGTGGAGAGGCTCCCAGACTTTCTTTTTCTTTTTTCTTTTCTTTTTTTTTTTTTTTCAGTGGGGATAATAATAACAGTGTCAAGGACACCATTCAAGTTGATGCCTGGAGAGCTATTCAGTATAGACCTATTTACGGCCATTATAAAATGCCTGTGGATAGTTCAACGACCGATTTTCAAGAGTCTTTTTCTACCTTTTGAAGGATCAGGAAAATCTATCAAACTGGAGAAATTAAGCTATTTTTCTTCAGGGGAAGAGAAACAGAGTAGGGAGCTTCTCACATTAAAATGCTGCCGTAGATTCCCGATGAATGAAAAATTGGCCTGCATAATAATAAGCTGGGAGATGGATTTTTAAACAGCTTAAACCCACTCTTCACGGCTGCTGTGGCAGTGTGGGGGATTTGGGGCGACCTGCCTGGGTTTTGCTTTATGAAGTTGAAAGATCGCCCTTCTCCGGGTGGCTGGCAGCGGATTTTGCTGCTCCCGTTGTCCGTGGGAGCAGGCAGGAGAGCAGGCAGGGGAGCAGGCAGTGCTCGGGGGATGCAGGCAGGCACGGGCTGGGCTTCAAATGAGCATCAAACACCAAGCGGGGGTGGCTTCTGCCGCGGAGGAGTCAGCTCGGCTTCAGCCGTTACCCCCTGGGCTCCCTGGGTGCAGAGAGAAGGAAGCCGCCCCTCGCCCATCCATGTCCTACGAGGGCCAAGAGTCCTAAAGGATGGGGAGCAGCGTGTCCTTCCCCGCAGCTCTTCCCCTCCTGCTCTTTGCTGGTGCTACCAGCCGCTCACACACGTCACTTGAAAATATCATATGAAGTAGGTTGCTTTAGAAAAATGTGGAGTTTGAGTAATGCGTGTTAATTACTTACACGATAAAAGTCGATCGATATGCTAAACAAACAGCTCGCTCTCTGCTCAAATGGGCTCCCGTCACGATTTTGTTATCAAATGCTTGCCCTCCTGCCATCCCGGAGCCATAAATGGAAGCCCATTTCCTTTTCCAATGCCTTAAGTTACATTTAATTGAGTGGGAAAGACATTTATTTTTTCCCCTTAAAACACACCAGCTCTCTCCTGCACGTAACCACAAAGAGCATCATCCCCCCATCCCTTGGCTTGCCATGGCCCCGCCGCCCCCCCCTCCCTGCGGGGCCAGGGCATCTGCCCCGGGGGCAGAGAGCGGCCGAAACACCCCGAGGACACGTCCCTGCCCACGGGTACCGCACGCTCCCTCCCCTCGGCGCGTGCAGCACACGGGCTTTCAGCAGGGACGGGCACGGGCCTCGCCACTGTCCTGCCTCTTCGTGAGACGCAGCCGCCTCCTTCGTCTCTATCGGTGCCCTCCGGAGCCGAGCGGGGCCGCGGGGGCACCCCCGAGCGGTGGCACGTCCCTGCCTCCTGTCACACCACGCCGGTGGCCCCCGCTGAGCCCTGGCGATGCCGCAGGACGTGCCGTGCCCTGCCCCAGGGAAGGCACTATTTGAGGGCTAGATTTAACCGCAGGCTCCGAACAACAATACTGGTCATTGCTCTTTTTCATTTTTGCAGCACACGAGTCATCGCTCACATTTGCTCTTTTGCAGAAAATCTGAAATACCACTTTCAGGTTTCAGGACCTGGTTTTGCAAGATCCCGTTGCCATCTCTCCTCCTCTTTCCAGCCTAACCCTGCATGGCAGGTTTCCTTTTTTTGTGCTTTATGAGAGGTAGCAATCGATTGTGTCTCTTACAAATCAACAGTATGTACAATGTGAATATTAATAAATAATGACGTTTGGATGAAGGGGATTTGGATCTGCCACATGCTCTTTGGGTAAAATTCTTTACTTTAAACATTAGCCTTTGCATGTGCCACTTCTGCATTTTATTTTCTGCTGCGGAGGATATTGCTTCCCGTTAGACTGTGTCTAGGAAACATTTTCAAGGCATTCCTGTGGGACGATAACTTGGACGGTGAATTTCCACAACTGACATTATGCTGTAAGTGCTCCAGGACCTGCAGCCTGAGCTTCGTCCTCTTGCTGTTCTGCAGCCGTGGCTCTGGCCAGCCGCCTGCCAAGGCCGAGCCCCGGGCCCTGGCCTCAGGAGGTGCTTGGCAAGTCCGTGCCTAAGGCCAAGAACAGCGCCTGTGCCCGGGGCTGCGCCGCAGGGCGAAGCTTCGCTATAGGGGCTTGGCTTTACGTCACAGCACGCCTGCATTTACACCAGCGTGGGTAAGGGGAATGCTGAGTTGCTCTGCCGGGGTGTATCTGGTTGCCCAAATGTTGGCAGGGGTGGCCGCTGGGGCCTCACCCTCCTGGGGCCAAGCTGTGGAAGAGGTGCCTGCAGGAAGGTGCTGTCCACAGAATCACAGAATCATCAAGGTTGGAAAAGCCCTCGCAGCTCCTCCAGTCCAACCATGAACCTCACCCTGACCGTTCCCAACTCCACCAGATCCCTCAGCGCCGGGTCAACCCGACTCTTCAACCCCTCCAGGGATGGGGACTCCCCCCCTGCCCTGGGCAGCCCATTCCAACGCCCAACAGCCCCTTCTGCAAAGAAATCCTTCCTCAGAGCCAGTCTGACCCTGCCCTGGCGCAGCTTGAGGCCATTCCCTCTTGGCCTGGCGCTGGCTCCTTGGCTCAAGAGACTCCTCCCCCCTCTCTGCACCCTCCTGTCAGGGAGTTGCAGAGGGCCAGGAGGTCTCCCCTCAGCCTCCTCTTCTCCAGACTAAACCCCCCCAGTTCCCTCAGCCGCTCCCCATCAGACCTGGGCTCCAGACCCTGCACCAGCTCCGTTGCCCTTCTCTGGACACGCTCGAGTCATTCAAGGGCCTTTTTGGAGTGAGGTATCCTGCCTGTCTCCTGCCCCACACTGCTGCCCGGCCCGGGTGTCACAGGGATGGGGAAGCATCTCACAGGCTTCACCACCCTTGTCCAGTGCTTGTGCCTATGAAGGGTGGGCAGGGAAGGGGTTGAACTGGGCTGGGTCTCCCTGTGCCCTGCAGAACCAGTCTGGGAACAGGAGTGTTCCCAGTCTCACTGGACTGGTTTGCTTTATCCCGCAGAGCAGGGTCCTCCAGAGCTCTCCCAAGGTCGCAGAAAGGCTTTTAGCTCCTGGCAAGCTCAGGTTATCTCTTCTTTATTGTGATTTCTGTCACTGCTTGCACAGCCTCCGGACGCATTATCTCCAGAAGAAACTCAAAGCGAAGTGACCAGGAAGGCTCGAGCGGGTGCCCTCGGGAAGGACGAGCACTGCAGTGAGGAGCTGCTGGCGTTTGCCGATGCCAGGCTCGCACCGAGCCAAAGCCGAGGTCCCGGCCAGGTCAGAAGCCGTGCTTGTGGCTGGGCACAGCTCCCACGGTGGCAGAGGAGCAGGCCAGGGTCTGCTGAAGGAAACGGGATGTCCGGGCAGGGTTTTGCAGCGTGGGGCACAGGTATGGCTCAGCAAATCTGGCCCCATCCCACCGGGGCTTGGGGTGGCGAGAGCTGCCTCCTGCCCCCCAGGTGCAGATGTCCCCGTGTCTTACACAGCCCAGCCCCTCGGGATGGGGCACTGGGATGTCCCACACCACTCTGAGGTTTCCTCCAGTTTTACCTCCTCTCCCAGCTCACAAGCAGCTTGCCCAGGATCTCCAGCGGCGATGCAGATGCTTCTAGCTCGCCTTGACCTGTAAAGAAAGGGAAAACCCTTCGCTCCTCGGAGTCAGGCAATAAAATATTGTCACCAGCGCTCTGCCGGGTGCAATGCAGCAGCAGCCAGGGCATATCTCCCTCCTCCCTCACACGCAGCGATAGATAGACCCGGTCACACCCAGCCCACCTCAGGGGCAGGTTTCAAAGGCCTTTGTGGCGTTACCTCTGTCCAACAGCTGGAGAAACTGAGGCACAGGGCAGGTCTCTGGCTTCCCTTGGGGTGAGGGGGGCTGAAAAATCCCCGGTGCCTCGCCGCCAGCCCCTCTGCAGCGAGCTCTGCCCAGCCAGAGCCACAGCCACCCCACGGTTCCCGGTGGGATGCTCGGGTGGGCGAGGGCAGCGCTGGGGAGGGGGGGCAGGTTGGGGTCCCCCCAAGGCAGCGCCGCTCCCAGGAGCCTTCGCTGCCCCCAGCCCAGAGCCGGGGACAGTCCCCGTGGGGCAGCAGCTGGCCGCTCCCGTGGGAAAGGCGCGCTGGCGTGCGGCCGCCCTGGGCTGCCGTCCCCTTTTCTGCCTCCCTCCCGTCGCATGACTTTGTTCTTTGTTAAAAGACACGCAGTTGAGGAGATGCAGCCGCTCTTTGTGCCAGCAATTTGAATTTGACCCTTTCCAACACCAAAAATCAATACTCCCGTGGAGAAGCAGTGGGTGCTATTTTTCTAAACCCTGTTTACAGCAGTACAGTCCTTTAAGGCAGATGTTATCTGCTCCGGAGTCCGCTGCATACTTTACCAAATTTTACAAAGCATTTTCTGAGCACATAATGACAGTATTATCTTTGTCCACCTGCTGAGAATAGCAGCGGGCTTACAATAAATATCTGCTTCCAAGACGTACAAGTAAGAGTCCATCTTATCTGTCCAGATGGGGAAAAAAAGCCCCTAATTTACATCCCAGAAAGCACTGGGGTGTGACAAAGGTCATCGGCTGACACTGTACCCTCAACTGGGATGAAAAATATATGAGCCAGGACCGCATTGTTTGAGGGGGAGATAACCAATGGCAACGGCTCCTGCCGCCTCTTCTGCTCCACCCGGAGATGCTGCCGCCAGCCCTGCGCCCATGTGCCACCTGACTCAGCCTCCCATGGCATCCCCTCGTCAGCAACAGAGCAGGGTGACCGTCCCTGCAGGAGCATCAACCTCACTCAGGACGTGTCCCCAGGGCTGCCCCAGCTGGGGTGACCTCGTGGCTGGGGCAGCCCAAGGCAGCCCCACGTGGCGCTGACAGTGTTGCGGCCCGGCAGCACCCTTGGTCTTCCTTTTGAAATCTGCTTGGTGCTTTGCTGAAGTCCCAGATGGCTTGGGGTTCAAGGCTTGACCAAACCAGCGTTCCTCCAGCTCTAAGTACTCTTTTTTCTCCTTCCACAGGATCTCTTCCCACAGGGTCTTTCCCCTGAGGCTCCCAGGGACACATCAGCCGCAGCAGAGCAGAGCACAGGTCCACGTTTCTGGGTACCGGGCGAGCTGTTGACACGACGCTGTGACACCACGCTGTGACACCACGCTGTGACACCACGCTTAGCTGGCCGAAGCACAGGCGGACCACACCAGGACTCATCCCTCACACAGCGGTGCCGACGAGGTACGTTTTGTACAGCGCATTTCCCTTTTTGGGGGGATAAGACCTCTTCAGATCTTCGCAGCACATGCGCCACCTCCCCTGGAGCACATGGGACCATGTTGCTCCTAGCTGGGGTGCTCCCTCCTTTTCCTCCATTTCCAGGAAATTTTCTGGGCTTTACCAAATACCCTGCAATTAGCGAGTTAATGAGCTAACGAGGCAACTCTGGCCGGCTTCCCCCACAGCTGAAAGCCGGGCAGCATCCTCCCTCCTCCAGAGGCAGACCCCCCTGTTCTGCTTCTCAGCACCAGACCAAGCAAAACCACCCCCAGCAAGTCCCCGGAGGCAGCAGCCCATTACGGCACAGCCAGGTTCCTGGAATTGGTCGTTAGATTAAGAAATGCGGCCCCGGAATTAGCAAAGAAGGCGCGTGTGATGCTGAGGTGGGGCCACACGTCAGCACGATGGCTCCCACGGGGCCCAGAGGAGCCGAGCGAAGCCACCGTGTGCCATCAGCAGAGCCAGGGCTACCGGGCTGGAGCTCAGCCCCGAGGGGCCGTGGAGCGAACATGTCCCCTACCCCCTTAAAAATGACAACAGGACAAAGAAAAATGAGTAGGGAGTCAGGGGGGAATATGAAATCATTAACAAAACTCCTAATACAGTGAGAGAAATGTCAATATGAAAGCTGAACTAATGGGCCAGTCTCCTCAAAACTTTTATTATCTCTGAAGTTTTAAATAATGCATTGCATTCAGATCGCTGATGTCCCTCCTGACATTAATCTTTGATCTTCCAATTCAGCACAAGGAAAGTGGTAAATCAGAGATACTGACCCTTGTCTACGCATTTTGCAGGTAGTAATTGATCAAAGATTTATTTATTAGCCAAGCCATGATTGATTTATAGGAGTTTTGCTTGATCGAGTTAATTACGAACAATAAGTTACTGTCTGGGCTGCCTGGGCAGCCGGGCAGCCGGGTCCTGCTGCCGCTGTTCGGGGGCAATAACGCCACCGAGGTGATGAGATAGTGGTTTGTGTCTGGTTCACCCCACGCTTTGGGATCAGTTACCTGCAGCAGATAAAACAGTTCTCATCGTCAATAATCAACCTGGCGTGGAGCTGGAGGATTTAGCAAAGCCGGAGTTAAAGCCTTACTTCCTTGGGATGGGCTAGGCCAGGACTTCATTTTCAAACAGCAGAAGGAGATGGTTAAGTGGTGACTTATTCATGATGCTACAGAAGGAAAAAAACACCTCAGTGAGGTTGTCCTACTCTACAAGAAAACAGAGTCTGCAGTGGCCCTTGGCTGTGGCCCGAGCAGTGGCCTGAGCAGCATGGGGGCTCCTCTCCCACCCCAGGGCTTCCCAGAGGACGTTTTGGGTCTCCTCCAAAGCAGCCTACCTGAGCTCGGTCCTCCCCGTGCCGAGGCCAGGCACACACGGCTCGGGGCTGGCTCCCTGTCCATCCGTCCATCCCCCATCACGGTGGTGCCACGTCACCAAACCACCAATGCAAACGTGGGGTCACGGGCCGGGGTACAGCAGCCGGGAGGGTTCGGTGAAGAGCCCAACGCTGCCAATACCAGACCTGGGGCCAGTCCTGCCCAGTCCCAACATGTGGGATGCGGGAAAGCACTCCGTATCCATCCTTCTCCTAGCATTTCTTCCCAGATTGCATCTCTTTCCAAAAACAATGCAAATAAAAAAACATTTACGTCATCTTCTTGCTCTTGTCCAGCGAAGCACCCACCCCTGTCTCTAGCATCTCACCCCATAGTGCAGTTGAGAACCCAGCAGCAGTAATTCCCAGTCCGCTAAATTGGGAAAAATCTTTGTGCGCTTGATTTTCTCCACCCTTGGGGCACCCGGCTGGCCTGGAGGGCGAGGAAGGCCCCGCCAGGACTGGGACATCGTGCTGGGACCTGCCAGCAGCGGCCCTGGGAAGGGGAGGCAGAAAGCAAAAGCAAAGGAACTGCCTTGTTCCTGAGCCAAAGCACATCTGAAAAATTAATTTGGGGCTGGGATTTTCGTGATCTTGCGGGAGCTAGGCACTTAACCCAAGTGAATCGCTGGCGGCTTTGACATCTAAAAGCTCTTTTAAAGATCTAGTCTTAATTGTTCAGATTTTTTTCCTACCTCCCAGCTGTAGTTCAGGCTCCCAGCTTTTTCCAAACAAGTTTATCCATCCTTAATTACTGCTAAGAAAGTGACCCTGCGCGAGCCTCACCGCTGCTCCCCTCTTGGCTGACAGACAACTGCCAGCCAGGCAAGAGCTACTAATTAGTAATTGATAAATATAAGTGTGCTGTCTTCCCCGAGCGGAGTCCGCTTGATGAGAGTAATTAATTGTTCATTGATCCCCCCAGGTTGACGGCAGGTCCGCCGAGGTGCTGCTCAGCCACTGTGGCTCGAGGGACAAGGGCCCTGCCCGCCCTGCCTGCACTGCCCAC
>ML997829.1:662915-687062 GCA_010365825.1 Otus sunia | reverse complement strand
GGAGCAGCCCCAGCACATCCTCACACGTTCACAGGCTCGAGACCCGCGGTGCTGATACGTGCGCAGGGGGGAGGAAGGTGAAGAGGAGCTATTCTTGTGCCTACTGCAGTCGAGGAGCATCTGCCCTCAGCAGGAACAAAAATGAAGCCTAAAAATGCTGACCTGAAACAGATTTGTGTTTTGTCATGACCCAAACAAAATTTTTCCGAGCGGAAAAACAATCAAACCACTTAAAAAAAAAAACAAAAACAAAAAAACAACACAGTTTAACTAGATCTTTAAATTACATCTCCCAAGGCAAATACTTGAATGTCAAGTGTCAGTCCCAAGGTTTTTTTGATGCTCATTATCACCCTATAAAGAGGGGAGATGCTTCCTGCCCAGGCAGTCGGGTTTGTGATGGAAAAGCTGACCCAGCCGAGCGGAGCAGCGCGGCCAGGCTGTGCCACGGGCACCCTCCCGTTGGGAAACCGTCCTGGCGTGTGGCTTCAAGGGACAGGTGGCCGCGCTCGGTGACGGCTCAGCGGGGCGATGCCACGGGAGGGTGCACCCTCCTTTCCAGGAGGACTTTGGCCCCGCACTCCCTCACCCCAGCTGCAGCACCGGGGTGTCTTATCTCACCTTGGGACCACCCAAAGTGTACCCCGGGCTGTGGCCGCCACGCCTGGGTCCCTCCCCTCCCGTGGCTCTCGGGGGATGCCGTTCTCACAGGTTTTAATTAATTGTCTTTCTATTTTTTTCGCCATTTGGGTCAGGCTCCCAAGCGCCGATCTGTTTGATAGCACCCCGGGGAGCCTTTTGTTCTGAATAGGTGAAAAATTGTACCCACAAAAAGAGTTCCCCCTCCGATCAATTCCCTCTAACAACTTTATTGATCAGCTGCAGTAACATTTTTCATTTATTAATTATGAAGAAGATGTTCCAGTGATTTCTTAAAGTTAACTGTTGTGCTTTCCCCCTCCGCTCAGCCCTCCCAGCCCAGCCGCAGCTGCAGGAAGGCTCTGCCCGCGCGGACCCCGGCGCTGCGGGCACGGACACCTCTCCTGCACACAGACTGCTCGGAGGAGCTCAGCTTGCTCAGCTCCTATGAGCAGGCAATAGCTGCAGGTGCTTTTCTCCACCCGGCACAAGTTATCCCATTTCTCCTCCTTCTGAAAGGAGGGACACCCTCCCCACGGGGCCGCTGCTTACCCGGGCACCTCTGCCCTTCGTCTGCCCACAGCTGGAGCCAGGAGGTGATGGAGAGAGAGAAAAGCAGGAAAAAAAACCCAGCCACCATAGTTCATGTGCAGAAAATCAGCTGGGGACGAGGGGACAGAGGCAGATCCTCCAGCACCAGCACCCACCTCCCCAAGCCTCTGAGCAGCAGTATCACTGCTACGTGAGTCTTGGGAATTTACTGGTTTGGAAATCCTAGGCTAGGTCAGGACGGGAAAAAAAGTAGCATCAAAAGACAAGCTCCACCCTGGAGTATGTACCGTACTCGGCCATGGCAGAGAGAGTGGCTGGTGTCATTTTATAGGTAAATTAGGAGTACAGAAAGATGACAGGCTTTGGCCAGTGTCACACAGGAGGTCTGAGGCAGAGCTACAGATTAAAGCTGCTGCCCCACCTCTGCCAGCCTAAAGATTTAATTACCACACTATCGCTGGCCAACCTTGGAAAACCAATTTTGCCTCCATGCGGTGGGAGTTTCCACTGGATGAACACAGAGGGAACAAAACTCATCGTGATAAAACCAAGCAACCCAGCCAGAATGAGGGGGGAGACAACACTCAAGCCGAGGCTGAAGCAGCTCACCGTGAAGGAAGCAGGATGAGCATGAACACTCCTGGTTTTCAAAAGCTGCCTGCTCTTCCCCGTTCCCCCCCAGGATGCAAAACTCCATCCCAGCAGGACTGTCAAACTGCTCATTGCAGCTGGTCAGAAAAGGGCCATAACACTTCTCCTCCCCATTACCCCTAACCAAAACTTTTTTAGTATGCATCAAGCACGTCCTCCTTGAGCCAGGATCCCAGAGCTGACACTCAGAGCCCGGCCGCAGGCTCAGCGATGTCCCCGCAGCGCTGGCACCGGGTGCTCGCTCTGGCCCCGGTCCTCTGCGCACCGGCCATGCGGGATGTCTCCATTATTTTGTTGTTGGGAATTATTGACATCAGGGGTGACAAATCCGGGCGCTGAGGTCAGGAGCCGGTTACACACAGGGAAGGGATGTCATGGTGGTTTCAACACCTCAGGTGAGTGATTCCGCACGTCCTTTGCTGGGCGTCTTTGCCAAGCAACATGCCCAGCAAGGGGCTGCTCCCTCCTCCGCTCCGGCCCCTGCTCCAGCATCACCGGGGTTCGAGGGCATTCAAAAACCATGCTCACACCGTAAATTGAGAGTAGGAGTCAATGGAGGGCAAGGAAGCCCAGGAGCAAGCTGGAAGGAGGAGTGAGGAAGGAAAAGGAAGGTCAGAAAGAGGGTAATTAAGGAAATGCAGCAAAGAGAAATTATACAAGAGAGGATTAGAAATGTACAATTGGTGTCGGTACCTGGGAACATAAATCACCCTGAGTTGGAAGGAGATCGCACAGCGCTGAAGGGAACCTAAGGGTGATAGTGGACTGATTATGAGTTTGAAATATGGCATGTTGGCAAAAAATCTGCGATGATTTATCTTCTGTCACAGGCTATCCCAGGAAGGTGGCAGGCCTTTCCCATATAGCTCTTCTGAGACTGAAACTCCAGCGCTGAATTGATTTCTGAGTCTACCAGTCTGTGCTTGGCTGAAGATGGTAACAAATAACACAGAGAAGAGAAGGAAAAATTAGGAAATCAAAAAGGAGATTACAGTCACGGGAAAACAAATACATCGAGCACGCCCTCAGCACAAGGGATGGAGGACAAACAGAGGTTTGGGTACCAGTTTGCCATTTACACCCCTATAAACAAACATAACCCAGGTGATGACACAAAATTATCCTTTAACATGGTATCATGGGTATAGAAAGGTTTAATAACTCAGTTCTGCAGTCCTACCCAAACCCACTAGTGGTTACCAGTCCACATGAAAGCACAAGGTAAAAATCTATACTTTTTGCAAATATCTATATCTAAAAATAAAAAGGGAATACAAATCTAAGTAATAGCTGTACAGAGGGGTTAGAAGATGAATTAGATGTCTGGATTAAAATCTGAAAGGCGATTTGAACATGTGCTATGCAGTAATCACAAAGGGCTGCATGGGGAGCCACCAAAGGGGACCTGGAAAGGGCGATCAGGTGCAGCAGTGACAGTAGGAGGCAAATCAGGAGTCTGAGAAGAGCTCCGGGAGGAGCTGCTGGCATGAAGCATAAACCCAAAATACACAGTGGCAGGAATAAAGCCGAGAGTGGGGAAAATGGAGAAGATGATCAATACCTGAAGACCAGAAACAAAAAGAAAACCATGAGCAATTTTTATTCCTGACCTATGCAACCAGGGGCCTGAACTGAAGACCTGTTTCCTCTTAGAGAAAGTGTAGGCATAGTCAAAAACTGAAAGAGATTTAAATGAGGGCATCGACCACAATGTCTCTCCAGTGCATTGAGCACTGCTGGCCCACTCATGCCGCCAGCCTGGGTGCAGGTCCTGGCACGAGGGGAAGGTGGCCCTGGGGCCCAACCGCCTGGACACCGTCCAGGTCAGGGACCAGGGAACATGTCCCTGTCCAAAACTGTCACTGGAATCAGCGAAAGCAGCATGAGCTCCCTGGGTGCAGGCAAGGGATGGGGTCCCACAGCCAGCTGTGACCACCACGTTCACCCAACCCTGCCCACGACTGTGCCTACGGCACCACGGCACGTTGGGCAACACAGCACTGGACTGGTCACCACGGCTGGATGCAAAGACAACCACATAGATATTTTCATAAAATGATGTACAGCTCAGGTTCAAGAAGCTGTTGCCTACAGACGGTGGTTGTGGCTTGCATGAGCTTCATCATCATTAGCCCATGGGGCCATGAGGGCCTGAGCATCACCAAAGAGTGGACGGGGAACAACCATCTCCACCTCTTCCACAGTAAGAAGGAAACAAGCAGGAGGGAGCTCAAAGCAGGAGGAGATACATCAGTGTATAATTACATTGCAGGGCTTGTTACCCGGTGCTGAGCACCTCCCTCAGCCCCCATGCTGATGGCAGGCTCCAGCCAGGGGACCCCACAGCCTCTGCAGGACAACTGCACCGGTGCTTGGCCATCCTCACCATTTGGAAAACTCACATTTTCAAAAAAAAAAAAACCAAACTGAACCTCCCTTGCACTTCATTTGCCCTCCAGAGCTTAGCAGCAACACAGCACCTCGGTTTTCGCACCGTCTTACTTCCACGCTGGCTCCATCTGGGTGACAAGGAGGTCAAGGCAGCGGCTCGCTCGGCGTCACCTCGTTGGCACAGGCTGGATTAGAGCCGGGGAGTCCCGGGGTTCGCGGTCCTCCGCCTGAAGCAGCCTAAGCACAGGACTCCTGCTGTAAAACAGATGGTAAGGAAAAATGATTGGAGGAGATTAATAATAACACTGATAGAAAACTAGATCGAAGGGATCAGGACATAACAGAGGGGCTGAACAATAATTTGATGTCTCTGCCGTAAATGAAGAGGACAGATGCTTGCTTAAATTTGAGGATTAGATTTTGTAGACTAAAGAAGATAATAAATTCAATGATTACAGTATTAAAACGCTGGTCCTCCAGCAGACAAGCACTTTAGAAAGACCCTTGTCATTAAGAGCCGGGGATGAGGAGACGGGTCCTTGGGAAAGGCGGGGTTGAGTTTTAGGGCGCTGCCGGCCAAGTGCGATGGCCGTGCCAATGTCCCCAGCCCGGTGGTGCCACCCTCGCCCCCCTGCGGCATCTGGGCTCCTCTGTCAGGGAGCAGGGACAGGCACTGAACCCCACCACCCACCACGAGTCCTGCCGGGCAGCGACAGCTCGTGCTGCCGCCTTCCCGCCTGGGGTTTTGTACGGGGGGTGCCGGGAAAAGTGACTGAGCTGCGTCTGTCTGGAGCCGTCCCTGGCCTCCTCCTGAGTCCCAAAACGCACCAGAGGACTCGCACTGCACCTCCCACCCAAACTCCAGGAATCTGGGCCCGAGATGGAGCGTGGGGGATTGCTGGTGCCCCGGGCAACCCACCGGCCGTCACATGCTGCCACCTTCGTGGCTTGGAAGCAAGTCGGGTTGTGGGAATGGTCTGAGCTGAATGTGTAACACTCTGAAGGGTGGGCTGGGTTCTGCAGTTGTTTATTTAGCAACTTATTTGAATGCTCCTGCAAATAATAAAACAACAAATAAGAGATGTGAGAGCAGTACTATAGCCCAGTGAAAATTCATTCTTCAAGGGTGCCGTAAGGCCTGGGAAGAGGATCCTTTTGCCACAATTCTCCAGGGAAGTTTAGCACAACACTCCTCTTTGTCTTCTTTTTATCTGGCTCATGCACTATTTGGGATTTGGTAGAAGTCATGTCATTTTAGTGGGATAGTCTGGGTATATGATTGTGAGGCAGACACAGACACACCTTACTGGAGTAACTGAAAGGGGGAGGGTGTGTGGAGACCCCGAGTCCGGGCTGTGCAGGCAGGAGCGGGCGATGGGGCTGGAATCCCTGCTCCCACAAAGCGACCCACCCAGGAGCAGACAGGGCACCGTCGGCTCGGCTGGCCGGCCCCAGTCTTCACACACAGAGAGCTGCCCTGAAGAAATAGGTGCTTTGAGGTTTTTTTGTGTTTTCCTTGCTTTTGTCACAAGCTTTGGGCGAAGAAATGGCCTGAGTGGCACCACTTGTCATCAGAGCTCGAGCCGAGGTGGAACCCAGCCCCAGCCCCTTGCAGCTCTCCTTCAGGGGTGCCGGGTGGTGGCGGAGGTCTGGGGAGGCTCCTGAGGGCTCGGTAATGCGGCCCCGCTCTCGCCTGTCGTGCCTGGGAAGCCTGGTGCTGCCCCCGAGACCGGAGCGACGGCTGCTTAATCCCTCTCTTGTTCTCCTTTTTGGCTCTCTGCTCATTGTTAGTCTAATTGGTACATCGAGGTTTATGATAAAGATCAAGCCCACCGGGTAATGGCAAGTACTGTAGCTGCCTGGGGTTCATTTGCTGCAGTTCCTGTGTTTATTATTGCTAGAATTAAATAGTTTCCCATGGAGAAATGGCTAATGATGTCACTAAAATATGAGGAGGGAGGAGGCAATTACAGCCGCTCCTGACCTAGCTGTTCTTGCTCAGGCAAACAAAACAGCCTCCTCTGCTGCGTGCGATAGCGAGGGCTGCGGCGGTGGGCTGCGCCCGGCGAGCCCGAGGAGGAGGAGGAGGAGAGGGAAGTGCTTTATGAGGGGAGAGTCTCCTCTGCACGCACAAATATCTAAAAACTATTAATTTCGGGCAGCAGCTAGGAAGAAATACATGAAAGGGAAATTGATTTCTATTTAAATGGTATGTTTTCATCACCTTTTTTCAGAGCATGAACATTCATCTTTGAGTACCTGTGCTAATTGATTTCAAATGCAATTCAACACAATCACTGTAGAATAATAAATCTCGGGGCGAAGAAGTAAAAGGAGGGATATCAGCGTGGCTGGAGGAGGCAGCTGGGGAGAGGGGGCAGCTCATGGCCCCCACAGCCCCTGCAGAGCCGGGTCCCCACGCCGACAGCCCCATAAGCAGGGATGTCAGCCTCTCTTAAACACAGAAGGGAGGCAGCCAGCCTGAAAAAGGTGGGTGCAATCCCCTTAGAGGAGTCCCTCGGGGATCGAGGAGGCTCACGGCTACTACGAAGGGTCCTGCTAAATCCCCATAAGCTCTCAGAGAGAGAGGAGATCACGAGAGAGATGGGGCACAGGATTAAAATCAGGAAACAGAGCCCGAGCTGAGGGCTGCGGGGAGCCACCGGCTGCGCTCCCCCACCGACCCCGGCCAGGAGCCTCCGGGGCTGGGACACGGCCCAGCTTTGAGGGCACTGGCAGAGACTGAGAGGGCTGAACTGTTGCCAACTCCTGGAAGCCGCCTCTCTTTTATTAAGGGTTTTGTGTGCTCCTGCACGCTCCTCGGGCGTGTCGCTCCGTGTCACGCTGGGTTCCAGCGTGCTGGGATGCAAAATGCCCTGATGCAAGGTGCTGCCAAATGGAGAAAGTTAAAAGAAGCCCTTTGAGCACTCACAGCTTGAGCCGCTCCTCTCAGGAGCACTGTTAGTCCTCGCAAGCACCTGAATTAAATTTATTGCTGGGGATATTGGCTACAGTGTCTCCCCGCGCAGGAGAAAAAGTAAATAAAATTTCCTTCAGGCACATTGATCTTCACCATGAGCTGATGGTTAGAGAGAAGGTAAGAAATGAAAAGAGGCGACTGGCCCGTGGGTGAGACGGTGCCCATCGGGGCAGGGGCAGCGGGCTCTGCCCACCCTGCAGCACCCAGCCAGCCCGGCCCAGCACAGCAGGGAGAGAGTCAAGGAGCAGGAAGGGAAACAGTAAGACCTGAATAATACTGAAAATAAGCATTATATACCATTAAACGTGCTCCCAGCAGGCGTGTGGGGCGTAAAAGCATAGATGTGCTGCAGTGGGGTCACTCAGACCGATGCATTTCAACACCATCTAGCACAAAGGACACAAATAGGAGGGCACCGCGGAGGAGACTGCTCTGGGGAGCAACGGCTCTGAAAAACAGCTAGCTTTTAGGTGTTTATCCTCAAATAAATAATGGAACATGATACCCAAAAAGCTGCTGTGGGAAAATGGGCTAATGGAAGCCCTGGGTAGATGTGAACACGGTGGGTGAGAAGGAGGCAAGCTGCTCCTATCTCAGCATGTGGCACTTGTAGACAGATATTGCAGTGCTATAGCCTGTTGTGGTACTTACGTCTCAAAAGGATGTTGAGAAATTGGGGAGGGAACAGAAAATAGCCATAAAAATTACTTGCAAGCCAAAGATACGCTGCACAGAAACCAGCTGAAAGAGTCTGACATGTTGGGCTTGTCAAGAAAAGCCTGAACGATGCCATGGTTGTGGAATATGGGAACTGCTGCAGGAAAAACGATGGAATAACAGGACATCTTTAACCTGAGGCCAGCTCCACGAGGAAAGATGGCCCTACATTAAAGCCATGGGGACAAACTACCCAAAGGTGCAGGAGCTTTAGTGTCTTCTGCCCCTCCCCAGCAGACCTTCTACACAGGCACAAGCTAATGGGCACGATGCAGGATTAATGAGTGAAATTCAAGGACCTTTCAAAAATGAACAATCTATGAACTTCAATAAGTCATTGTAGTATAAAAGCTCAATAGCAATATTCATATTGAGTTATCTCCCGATTTCTGGCACATAAGATTGACTGGTGTGACTCTCATTTAATCTGAGTCATTTCATACATCCTTGGGAAGCAGACGTATGTAGGAGTTGCCCAAAATTGAGATTATGATGCCAATTATCTGGGTTTTTGTACTTTCCAGCACTGGGGTGGAGCTGTGCATTTTTGCCCACGTAATAGCTGGACCATTATGAAGCGGTATTGTACGAGCATCATCTTTTCCAAATATACTTGGCTCGTTTGTTCCCACACGTCCTTGATTGTGTTGAAGAATTGCGCCGGGCAAGGTGAAGGGGAGCCCGGGGCTGTGCAGAGCCACTGTGGCAGGAGGAGGCTGGTGCTTCCAGAAAGGCAGAACCACTGTCAGTCAGGACAGAGCTCAGGGAGCACATTTTTCCCTCTCTGTCTTCCACTGCCTCCTCTCTAGGTGAAGGACCTGTAACCTTGCCAGGGAGAGGGTTAGAGCTTGAAAAAAAACCCCAAACCACCTCATCACGGCTGCCACAATTAAACCCACAGTTGGAACGCTTTTATTGATGCAGCTGTGACCGTAAGCAAAATAAAACCAGTAAAATAATGGCCAGTGGACAGTCGGAGACCATGGAAAGCCTATTGATTGCAACAGGGTCTCTTTTCTGTGCAGCAGAGTGATCTCAGAAGGGCTGAGCTTCAGGTAATTTCTAGCAAACAATGTATTGTACACCATTATTTGTGGATCCTGGAAATCAAAACGAAGCATCCAAGTCTTGCTAGTACATGCTTATTTAAGAGCAGGCTCTGGTAACAAGGAGCTGGTCGCTGCCAGAGCACGTTGGTTTGGTGCACAAATGCTTTTGGTTTATTTGCTGTAAAAGGCAGATTGGGCAGAGGCAAGCAGACGCCTCCCTCGGAGCTCCCGCCGTTCCCAGGGGCTCAGGGCAGCAGGCACAGCGGAGCAGGAGCAGCCCAGGAGGTTGCCTGTAGTTGAAAATAAACCCTTTATCCTCCGTTTTACGTGAGAACGGGCAACAGCCAGCACCGACACCAGTGAGCACTGGCTCCAGACAGGGTCTGCGGGGGCCTGGGGCTCGCTTTCCCACCAGCGTGGAAGCCCCAACAGGGACTTGAGAGAAGGAGGATGCTATAAAACAGAGGAGGGACTTTTGACCCCAAATGCCAGACTTCGGGGTAAAGAGGGGCTGTGGGTCGGTGCCGGCACGGCCCCACACCAGCCAAACAACGTTATTTAAAACATGTTTATGGCTTCACACCACAAGTCAGCACGGAGGAGGCCAGCACAAATTTACGGCAACAAAAAGGAGAAGCCCTAAAATACAGGGTGAAAACGCAGGTGTAAGAGTGTCAGCAAAAAGAAAAAGCCCGGATTAGGAGTTCACACCATTAACACATTCCCTGTGTCAACAGAGGGAAAAGTCTCCAAAGTTTCGCAGTTAATTTGTACACGTTACCGTGGGTGCTGTGGAAAGTATAACACAACCTCTGGATAAGCGTGTACAACGCTTACAAATTGCCAAGCAAAAACTCCAGAGTGATCCATGCACCATGAACCGGGTTCTGTGTTTTCTGCAAAATTAATGATCAATTCTACCAATTAGCTCCATATTTTTTAGGACTTTGTGACAGCAAGATGCAAGCCCAGGCTCGCGTCACCTACGGTGTGGCCGGTGGCCACTCCCCGGCGCGTGCTGTGCACGGGGCTGCTTCAGAGGGACGATAGATCAGGGAGCTTCTATTTGGGACTGTTATATATGAGCGGTTGTCTAAAGGGTCTCTGTGGTTACAGCCAGTAGCTGGTGCCTTGAGAAAGGAATAAAAGCAACAAATCAACCTCGAAACAAAATTAAAACTGGCATGTGCTTCGCAGCCCGGCAAGGGCACACGCTTGGCCGTGCTTGCCCGTGGTGGTGGGGATGGGATGTTAGGGTCCCACAGCCCCGGGGGACAGCAGCACCCTCCCCTAGGTCTGTACGCCAAGCTCTGCCCCGTAAAACCCTCACCAAATCATCACTGAAATCAAGTTTTTTAGCCACAGAGGTGTGAGGAAGGGCTGTTGGGAAGGGGCAGGCTGGGGGGCGGCTGGGCACGCTGGCACTGCTGTGGGATGGCCAAGGAACAGCAATTCCACATACACCAGCGTGATGAAAACAGATGTATTTATTTATAATATTTACTCGAGCTGCCAACGTTTCCCACTGAAGGATTTTATAGGCAGGATACATCCATCCCTATCAGAAAGGCTGTGGGAAGCACGGCTGACCCCAGGTCCCGAGCCAAGCCCACGGGCACCCCGGCCGGCCGGGCAGCCCCCCCAGCTACCTTCTGCCTCACGGGTAACAAAGAGATTTCACTGCGAGTTCAGAGGTGGTGAATTTGATAAACTGTCTCATATTTTTAAATGAAAAAATGATACTTCATCTTTCTAATGACAGAAAACTTGGAGATGGTTTACAGTAATATATGCCTTTTTTAATACATGGCTTGCAATCTCAGGCCAGCGGCTGTATGAAGAATGGAGTAGCAGGCAAAAGGTTAATAGAGCATTGGTCCTTTTTTAATTGAAAAAATGACTGAGGGACCATGTAGCAGACCGAGCAGTAATATTATTACAGGCTGTAAGTACTGTTCCAGAGACTTACTGTTCATCTGGGAGCAGAGTAATGAGCAGCGGGCTGCGTCTCCTGCCTCGGCAGGAATGCGGGCTCACTCTCAAACAGGTTCATAACCAGCTCGCCTCTGAAAATGGAGATGATTTTATAAATGTTTGTCTTCCGTTACAAACTTTGTGTCTGGCACAGTCCTGCAGCACAAAGTAATCTGAATCATGGGCAAAATTGATTCCTCCAAATCACAACTTGGCAGCATGAGAAGGGGCTCGGAGCTGGGCTGGGCTTTGTGTTTATGGGGTAAGAGGGTGCAACGTGGTGCCTTCTGGTCCGGTGTATTTGGCAACACTCTCCTGGGTGTAAATCAGCATCGCTGTACTGACCGCAGGGAAATGACACCACTTTACCTCGCCTGCGGGTTGGGGCGGGTTGTCTGTACGGGGTGGAGCGTGGTCCCTCCCCGCAGCTCCCGGGACTCGCAGCACAGGCCCATCGCCGTCCCCCGCACGCGGGGCTGTGGATGCGCCTACAGGTGACCTATGTGTGCCTGTAGGCTGAGCCTGCCCTGAACGAGGCCACCTCAGTGCTTAAACCCGAGGTTTCTCCTCCAGAGGTTGGGTTTGAAACCCCGGGGAAAATCTGTGTGCACCACTACAAGAAGTGAAGATAATAAACGAAGCCAATAGTGTGGGGAAAGCCTGAAAAAATGGGCCTTGAGACTAAAACTACCCTGCAATCCTCCAGGGGAAAGATGCTCAAACAATAAATAAAAGTGAAACTTGTATAAATTATGGCAGGAAATGATAATGTGAAGAAATACTGAGCTTAATGTCCCGCTTAGGCTACGAAGGGGAGGAGCAGAGCTGATGGTCATTAGTCACTGAGCCCCCCGAAGTCGGGGGTGTTGCTGAAGGTGTTAAAAACAGAGGATCTGGGGAGGACAAAGCAGTGGAGGAGGAGGCAGGGGACAGAGATTACTCTCAAAATACATGGATGCAGCAGAAAGCCAGAAGGTCGGGATCTGCGGGGGTGGCCGGTCTGGGCAGGGACCCGGGGCTGGGGTGTCCCCATGCCCAAAGCTCCACGACAAGGCAGCACGGTGGAGGCAGAGGCTGGAGAAATGAAATAGCTGTGATGGAGGTTGCTAATTGGGGTAGATGGCCCTCGGGGCTAATTGCAGCGCGGAGGTTTTGGCCTCATTCAGCCCCAACATCCCGGGGAGCATCGTGACCCCGCAGCGCCATCAGCAAGAGGGATGAACGGCACATCCTGTGAGAGGAGGAGGAGGAGGAGGAGGAAGGCCCTCTGGAGAACCTGATGGACAAGGGAAAACCACATTTCAGCCCGCAGGGATGAAGGGAACCCCGTCCCCTCCCTCCGGGTTGGTTAACGCCGGCCTGGCCAGGGGAAGTGATGGGTAACGCTGGGCAGGAGGTTTATTGGGGCGCCGGGGCGAGTACCCGGCTGGGAGCAGAGCACCTCCCGAGGAGGGGCTGCGGCGGGCAGGCCCAGCGCTGCAGACAGGGCTAATTGATGAGGAATTGCCATCAGAGCGCTGTGTCATCCCGAGGAGCTGAACTCCGGGCCGGCTGGGAAGCCAGGCTGTTAAACAGGTTGTGGCGGTACTTTGGGCTGGTGAGGATTTATGCTCCGGAGGAGCAGCTCTATCTGTCATCTGTGAAAAGCCTCATTTACAGAGAGACACCGTGAGGAAAGGCAATCAGCTTGAAACCTGCTAAGCTGGGAATTTATAACTGCTCTGCAAGGGAGAGCTCAGCCCTCCGCTCAGCAGGCGCCGCAGGAGCGGCAGCGGGAGCTGCAGGGACCTCTCATCCCCCCGAGGAACACCCCCCCGGGGGTCCCCTGGCCCCAGCATTCCCCCTCGAATAAGCTCCAAGACCAGAGGGTAAAAATGGCGATGGATTTCCTAACCAGCCTCTGCTGGGGGATGGCCATCCATGGAAATAGCTGGGAGCACCTTTGCTGTTGGGCAAAAGGGAATTCTCACGGAAAAAAAGAGGAAAAAGTGTATTTGGGAGGTGCTGCCCAACCTCTGGAAACGGTGATGCCACCCAGGCTGTTGCCTCTTGTGCTGGAGGACTCGCAGGCTGCCAGCCCGGTGCAGATGCCGCCTCCTTCCTGCCAGCACGTGGATCCCCGGACCCCCAGAGCCCCCCCCAGCAGGCCACAGCACCTGCAAGGTCCTGCCACGCTACCGGCAGCACTGAAGCCGGGCTACTGCCCTCCTGGGGTGGCCACCCACAGTCTGCACCCACTGCAGCGGTCCCCAGGTCTGCTCGGTGGCACTGCCCCCCCAGAACAAGTCCTTACAACAGCCTGGCCCTGTCCCCTCACTGCCGGGGTGACAGCGTGGCCACAGACACCAACAGGGAACAGTCAGCCCACTTCTGTGCACAACCCCGTGGGGACTTGAAATTTTTTACTGTTTATGAATATCTGCGGGCACAGGATTATTGAGGTTGCACAGGCACCTGCGTTAGCAGAGCCCACACTCCTCCGGCACGCGGGGCCCTCCGTGATGGACCTCCATATAAAACCCCCGACCGAAGGATGGATAGCTAACATCATCATTTGTGCTGCATTTTTCTCCCCCGTGGAGGATGAGCTCCAGTTACTCCCATCCATCTCACTCTTTCAAGTCATCTTCATTCTGCAATTTCCCCTCACCCCGAAAAGAGTAAAAAATCGATCCATTTCTTTCCAGTTTGAGGCAGGGAGAGGGAAGGAGCCCGGTGAGCGGCAGAGGATGCCTCTCGCCACTCTCAGCGTGCTCGTCCCCGCGCTCCCCGGCCAGAGCGCGCGAGTGCGGCTGGTCGGCAGTATTGATCCCTCCCCGGAAAGCACAGCCGGCTGCGCTCGCACCCTGACCTCCAGCTCACCCTGCCAGCGCCAAAACCACACAGCTTTGGGTCCCTGCGAGACAAAAAAACCACACGGTTTTTCCACTGGAGAAGGTGAAGGCTGTCCCAGCCAGGAGAGCAGCTTGCGCCTGCGCGTGCCCGGGGCTGCCACCGACGCTCCGTCTTCCCACTCTCTTATTCCTGTGCCATATTTACATGGCCCTACAGGAAAATGATGGATCCTGTGAAAACCATCTTTTCCTTTAAAAGATAAGGGCATAAATAAATAAATATAAGCACATTTCTCAAGCAATCGCTCCTGTCTGCACCAGCGGGACAAAACCTGATGGGCTCTGGCACTTAACAGCTCCATCCCATCCCAGCCCTGGCACGCGGCACCGGCACGGCCCGGCGGGAGGGAAGGGGGCTGGTTGGGAGCACGGAGCAGCACGGGAGGGCCGGGAGCAGAGCCGACATCCCCCGGGAGAAGAGGGAAGGGGGTCGGTGCAAGGCAGAGCCAAGCGGTGGCCATGGGGACCCGGCCATTCTGCAGCACCATGGGAAGGGTTTAGCAAGTGTGTGAGATCCCCTGAAGGAGAGGACGGGCCCTGTGCCCGTCTTCAGCGAGTTGTGTTTGGTTTCAGCTGCTCTGCACAGCGTCCCTGCAAGGCGGGAGCTCTCACAGCGCTCTGGCACGCCGCGTGACACACCCTTTATTATGTTTTAACAAAATAAAAGCCAAATGCACACCAGTGTAACATTCTGGAGGCAAACATCTTTGCCGTTGCGTGGTTACTCTTACACTAAATTTATGCTGTAATACATCACTATTGTACCCTGTGCCATATCTGACAACAAATATGATTTTAGGTGTCATGCAGCAGGCATTTAATTATTGGAGACAGGGGCTTAATGGTATTTGTGTCACGGGAGTGAACGGTACAGATGTGTCTTGACTCAAGGAGACTGAAATGCTTGCTTCAAAACTACCTCTCCTGATAATAGGTAATTTTACAAAAATGGTTAAATGAATCAGATTCAAACAAGGTCTGTTTTTTTCATCTGATCAATAGATCCGAAAGAAACAATGCCAAATATCATGAGTTATTGTGCAGCGCTGATGACTGTCAGGACAATGGGCATAGCAAAGACAAATACACACCTTTTCCTCGGTTATTACTTTAAGCCTTTTATTATCATTATTATGGGTGATTAAAAATCCCATTAATCAGATGCTAAACAGATTAAACTCTATGAATTAATTTTCTGGAAATAACTAAGACAAACATTCTGTGCAGGGCTCATTTAATGAAATAGAAGCTGTTTATCTGCAAAATTAGGGCTTGCGCATATCTGAGCTTCAGCTGGAAAAATCCACTACCGTGTGGGCACGGTGGGCGCAGACTGGAGACGCCACCTATTTTTTACCCATTCTAAGTAAAAGAAAGATCTTGCTCTAAGTAATTTATGATTCATTACACAAAGAGCTCATTAGCTAGGACTAGAAAATAAAATTACAGTCATTTAAGAAATAATTCCTTGATTTAGTGTTTAAGAAAAGGAGGCTGCAGGACGGAGGAAGCGTGTGCCGCCCAAGGGGGACGGCGGAGCTCTGCCCGGGGCGGGGGCTCGGCGCAAGGCCGGGGGGCTCGGCACAGCCGGGCCCCTTCCAGCCCTGCCGAAATGAGCCACCTCCTCCCTCGCCCGGCTCTGCCCCGTGGCCACCACGGCCTCGCCCGGAGGAGCCGCAGGTCTTGCCAGCACCCGGGGAGCGTCGGCTCCACTCACCAACGTGCTGGGTGAGGGATGACCTCCGCCTCTTGGACAGGACAACTCGCCTACGAAAGCCAGCGCCGGGCATGGCCCGGGACTAAGGGCAGCTGCGAGACCGCCCGCCTCAGCTCCAAAGTCCTCCTAACCGTGAGCCTTGCCATGACTCACCAACGCTAAAACCCCGGGATCTGCTTTATTTCACCTTTGCACTTCGGCGCGCTGTAAAACTGCCATAAATAATTTGCTAATAGTTGTGGATAATAATAGGTGATGTTTTAATTGTACAGACATATCTCTACGGGTTGAAGTTTGGCCTGTTATTCATGAGTGTAAACAAACAGGTGGGGAACAATCGCAGCGGCTGCTCAGGAGCCCACAAAACGCCCGTTGACTCATCAAGGAGCAGCTCAGCGCCGCCGGTGCTGGCAAGTCCAAAACCCCCTCAGGCTACAGCAGCCTGAGGGACCCAGCGCTGTCGCCGGCATCACGGCTCCCTCAGCGCTGACGGGACTGCCAGCAGCAGGAGGACTTGGCAGAGGACATCTCTAACACCAGTTATGTGTGCTTGGAAGCAATTTCATAATCATGTTAGCTCGTTATCATGAATAATTGCTGACAGCTTTTGAACAGGGCTGTATCGCATAGATCCTCCTCGTGCGCGGCTGCTGGGTCCAAGCAACCTTGTGCCTGGTTGGGACTGAGTCATCTGAGAAGGATGACCTTGAAGGAGCACCCTAAACTAAGATGTCTTCTTCTGGTCGTCAACAAAACATAAACCTGGGGAACTCCAGGTTGGGGCTGGCTTCAGAGGTTGAGATTTACATCAAAGATAACATGAAGTGCGTAAGGCAGGGGACGAGTACAGAGTTTCATCAGATTAAATGGCTCAGCTGCCTCACTTCAGCCCCTGCAGCCCACCGGCCCAGCAGCTCTGGGATTTTAAGTCAATCTGAGGATTTTTTTCTTTGTTTATCTATCTCCACACTCCTGTGCTAGTCACATCCTCAACATTTTCTCTGCAAGCAGGAGGTCAATGGGAGCCAACACTCCTCTGTAACCATTTTTACCTACTAACAATTAAACAAGAAGATGGTTCTTATCAGTTTTGCCATTAATGACAATGATACAGGAAATGAGCACTGATTGATTTTTCACCAATATCTTTCCCTCCCACAATTATGGAGCTGCTTTGGAGCGTAAAATATTGGAACCAACGTGATAAAAATGCTTCGTCTATGGCAAAATAACGCCCGGGCCAAGTGATGAAGCAGCATGACGGTGCCGTAGTTCGCTGTTATGGCTTAGGTACACACCCAGCATGAAGCCCCTGCGGGAGCCCGCGGGAGGGATCGGCAGAGCGAGCGACGGGGCCCTGCTCTTCCCGTGCTGCCCCACAGCCCCGTGCTGCCCCACAGCCCTGTGCTGCCCCATAGGCCCCGTGCTGCCCCACAGCCCCCGTGCTGCCCCACAGTCCCCGAGCATCCGTTGTTGGAGCCATGGCCAAGGAGAGGGGATGGGAGCCCTCCCTGCCCCCCCGCCGCAGCCCTGCCTTTGCCACAGCCCGCCCTGGCACCCAGACCCCCCCAGGTGCTCATTTGCCACTGGTCTAACGATGCACAAGCGTCGTTACCCTCTGGGTCCTGTCTGCCATGAACCGCGGTCACGTCCTCCTCCTGAAATTACCCAGCTACTCACTGCTGTTCTCCCCATCCCTGGTGTGACGAACAATCCCAATCTCTAAGGCATTTCTCTGGTTCCTAAGTAATGCTTTTGTGTTAAAAAGAATGCACTGGAGGAGCTTTTAAACCCAGTGTCCAATCCTTAAAGCATCATCAGAGACAAGTGGACCTTCTGTTTGCATTCATTTATAGCCTTCTCTAGAAATTGCCTATTGAATTACTATTTCTTGTGCCTGTTTAAATAAATAGGCGTATTCGTTATTGCTGTTGAAAGTTCCATGTTTGGCCTTTTTAAGTCATTTGATTAGGAAGTAGGGAGAATATTTTAGCGGCAAAGAAGGCACTGACAATCAGCACTAGTAAGAATAATCCAATTTTCTTTGCAAAGAAGGGCAAGGGTCCTCCTAGGAGGTCAAAGCTCCCTTAGCACAATTAGAACTTTAATTAATGAAATTGGCTGAGCCTCTGCCAGTGGAGGCAGCGTGATTGTCCCTGCCCGGCAGAGATCTAGGAGTGGAGCCGCAAGCTCCCCACACCGCAGGGCGGTGGGCTGTCCTGGCGGGCAGAGCTGTGCAGACCCCCTGCTCCCCCCAAAACGCAGCCAGAGCCCCAGCCCACCGTGGCAGCCATTTGCTCCGGGGATGCATCTTCTGGGCTCTTCATTCAACGTCAAGAGCAAAAGTGGCCTTCAGCAGCTTTGTGACGAGCGGCACGACTCTCGGTATGTCGTGCTGTTCAGACATGCTGTCTGCAATTAATATTGCATAACGGCCTCCTGATTCCTAAATTATGTATTTCTCCTTCTCAGCATTGTTGTGTTTTTTACAGGGTTAATTATTTTCCATCATTCTGCCTTTAGCAACAGTTGTCTTAATTAAGGGGGCCAAGTTCCGCTCTCCTTTCTGCCTGGCGGATCCTAATGAAATCACTGGAGCCGCACGGTGTAAATGGGAGAGGGACGGTGGCCATCTACGCACAAATAAAATGTTCCCTCTCTTGTTGATTAATGCGTAAAATTAAACCACGGCATAACCTCCAACTTCTGACTAAATGTCACCAAGTAAATTCCTGCACGAGCCCCACTCGGAGTGGCTTTTCCAGGTGCTGGTCAAACCTGGCTGCTGGCCCACCGCGGGGGCGCAGGATGCTGAGCTCAAACCCTGCCTCTGCCCAAACCCGTGCCTGCCAGTGTCCCCCGGGCTCAGCACAGGGGTAAGAGCAGCAAAAGGGCTTCTCTCCAGCTATTCCTCCCCTGCCTGCATTTCCTGACAGCCGCCTGTTAAACCAGAGCCAGGCAGCCATGCAGCGCAGGCTCCAATAAGTGGATCCACATGCAATATTCATGGATGGCTTCAGAATAGTCACAGATCCATCACGCTTGGCAGCAGGACTCCGAATGCTGGGCTTAAGCACCTTTTTGAACCCGAGCCCCGAGGAGGAGCACAGAGCTCAGCCTGGAGCGTGGCCGAGGGCAGCCCAGAGTCTCCTCGGACGGTGCCGACGAGGCCAGAGTCCCTTCTGAGATGTTTCCTGTAAGAAAAGACCTCTGGGAGGTGGACGAGGGCCACCAGACAGAGTCATCAGCGCATGTCCCCGACAATACGGCACTGGGGTGCTCCACGCCATCCCCACCACCAGCAATGGCTCTTTCCCAGCAAAGCCCCTGCCTGCTCCACAGCCCCAACGTGGGGGAGCCCCGGGAAGCCCTTGGGAGCCCTGGGGTCGTGGAGCATCCCCAGTCCACCCTCCCAAACCGCTGCTCCTGCTGAGGCGAGCAGATGAGCCCCCGAAACCGAGGGAACCCGGTTGACCCAGCGCTGAGGGATCTGGTGGAGTTGGGAACGGTCAGTGTGAGATTCATGGTTGGACTGGAGGAACTTCAAGGACTTTTCCAACCTGGATCATTCTGGGATCCTGAGCCTGACCGGAGCTTCGTTCCCTCACTCAGGGACAAGTTTGTTTACCAGCTGCTTCTACGTCTGGCCAGCACCACACGGCAACTCCCAAACTGATCTCATCCCCCAGGATTAATTTTTACACAATCATTCTGGAGTCTATGGTAATCACTCCTTAAAAAAATGAAGAGATTTGGGATTTTTCTTCAGTGCAGAGGATTAGGTCTAAATACACATAATCTGCAGGAAGCTCAGCTGCATGCCCACCGCTGATCACTCCCTTACTCTCCTTTCAGGAGTATTTGTCACAGCAGGGCTGTTTGTCCTCGGTGGGGTCAGGCTGACAGACAGACAGACACATCCCTGCGGTGCCGGACATCCCTGGGCTCGCTGCCCCCTGCTCCGCTCCAGAGGGGTCTCTGGTGTGGGGCTGCTCCTGCCCGTCACTCCGGGACCTTTCTGGTTTGCTTGGGGAGGAAAGTGCAGTAATTAGCCCTGTAAACTTGTAACGCAGTGCCACAAACCAGCTGGCGGGATTTTTTTAAAGCATAGCAAACTATTAAAAGAGATGACTGGGTTCAATCCTGAAGCCTTTAGGAAATTCCTGGTGATGTAACTAGGTGAAGCGGGAGTAACAGTGTGGGAGCTGGCGATTTCCCCAGGCCCGGAGCAGATGTCTCTGTGTTCCCTGAGTCTCCAGGACCCTCCATTGGCCAGCACAGGTTGCTGCCAGCTGGGCAGAGGCAGCTGCCTGCCCTCCTGCCTGCCTGCCTGCACCACCGAGCAGCCAGCCAGTGATGTGACTTGTGTTAAAGCTGGAGGTGGAGATGGAGAGATAGAGCCCCCCATGCTGGTGCGAGCATCTGCTGCCTTTATCCCCATCCTCTGCGTGTGCCTGAGCTTCCCCCCTTACAGGGCTGCCACTTCTGCCCCATTTTTCCCTGCCAGGCTTGCAAAGCTCCGCTTAGCTAACCCTGGTCTTGCATGTACAGCAGCAGCAAGTGGAGGAGGTGACTACAGGCACACTTGGGGCTGGATTCCCGCACGTTCCTGGTGGGACATGAGCAAGGCATGGGCCAGCCCCTGCCTGGGGCACAGGGGGACAGGCAGTGGGCTCCTGGGGCTGCCAGAAAAGTGGGAGCTCAGAGCCTGAAAGAAAATACTGTACGTAGTAAAGTCAGAAAGGGAGGCATGCCCTTTATATCCAGCAAGCGTTTTTGCAAATATAATTAAAACAAATACATATCTGGGACTGGTCTGACCGCAGGTATAAGGATGCAGTGCCAGATTTTTAAAACAAAATAACTTAAGCACTTAGAAAAGGACTCAAGCAGACTTTGGGTACTTATGTTCAAAATAATTGTCCCAGGAAACCCAATTCAGCAGCCACCCGGGCTGAAAGCACTTAGGCACACTCGGGCAGGCGTTCAACAAAGCATTTAGCTACCCCTGCGCAGCATCAGCAGAAACCACGGGGCCTTCTTTCAGGGCAGTGACTCAGGGAAACCACAGTTTGGTGCTGAGATGGCCGGCGTCCCGCCTGGGTCTGGCCTAGGAGCAGCCTGAGTCTGGCCTAGGTCCCGCCTGGGTCCTGCCTTGGTCCCACCTGTGTCCTGCCTGGGTCTGACCTGGATCTGTCCTGGGTCCAGCTTGGGTCTGGCCTGGGTCCTGCCTGAGTCCCACCTGGGTCTGGCCTGGGTCCCATCTGGGTTCTGCCTGGGTCCAGCTTGAATCCCACCTGGGTCCCGCCTGGGTTCCCCCTGGGTCCCGCCTGGGTTCCCCCTGTGTCCCACCTAGATCCAGCCTGGGCCCCAAGCCCCAAGCAGTGCTGTCCCCTGTGCCGCTCCGTTTGTGGCTGGCTCCTGCCTCAGCTGGCAGCTGCAGCCGCTTTAAGACCCGGGGAGAGGGCGGTTTGTCCGCCCGGCAACACGACGGCAGCCACGGGTGCCTCGCTCCCCGCCGCCTTCCCCAGGGAACGCGCTCCCAGTACTGGTGGAGACGCTGCAAAGCAGGAGCCTTGGCTGCTAAATGCGGCTCAGGAGGGAGAATGTTCCCAGTAAATAAATTCATAGATCTTCACACACCAGCGGGCTGACGAGCACCTGGTTTTAAAGGGACTTTGAAACTATTTTGGGTGCAGTCTGTCAGACTGAGACCCCTTTATGCTTGGAGACCCTAAACACCAGCTTCAAAGAAGAGAGGGAAACCACAAACACAGCCCGGAAAATGTTGATTTCAGTGGGGGCAAATCTTTAATCCCAACTTTCCTGTGCAGTTAAAAAGACCGTGTCCCGTTTCCATGAATAAGTCAAAAAGCAGGAACCTTTCCTAAGCGCACAGCCAACCCGATGGGTGTTTCCTCCGTCAGGCTTGAAAGCGAATCGATGCTCCTGCTTCCTTTTATGTGGTGTAGCTGCACTTCTCCTCCGCTGAAACGCTGTCTCTCCTCTGCTCTGCCAGCTTGAATCCTTCCCTCTGTTTCAAACACATTTCCTCCCGTCTTTAGTCTTTTCCGTAAAAATCCCCCCAGATGCATCTGCTGGATGTTGTTTTCTTATTGGCAACAGGCTGATGGCCGGTGAGGGCCTCCAAGCTGGTGGTCCTGCCCTGCCCATTCCTCCTTGGAGAGCCTCAAATCTAACCTAAATAGCCATTCCTGCGGATTTCCTATTTCCTAGCAAACACGCTCGCTTAAGGACGGGTGTTTATCACCAGCCGAGGACCTGGCGTAACCCACGCGCCGGGGATCTCACCGCAGCGGCGCGGGACGCCTCCTTCTCTGCCCCTTGGCTTCAAGGCAGCTTGCAAAACACCCTTTAAATAGTGAAAATACTGGCTCACCCACCCACCACCTCCTTCAAAGCTTCACACAAAAACAAAGCCACCTAACTGAGGAGCAACATTCCCGGGACGCGGGGCCGGGAGCGCTGTAGCGGGGCCTCCCCACTCCTCTCGCCCGCAGCCTCCGGCGAGCCGAGCCGCTGTGTCAATTACAGGAAAATCAATGAAGATACTGCTCAGGACTCCTTTTCACCATTCAGCGCGGATGATATCCTTCACTTTCTAGCACTGATTCATTTACTTTCAGCCTCTCCAGGGGCTCCTGACATATTGCTATCTCTGAAGAATCTGAAGCAAGAACTGCCTTTGTTTCCACTGCAACTTGTTGGCGTGCGCAGGCTCCGGGGACGGCGCTGCTGGGGCTGGGGCTCACAATGGGGTCAAAAGGAGAGCGGCCGCCGCACACGGCAGGTTTTTGAAACATTTCCTGCCAAAGTGCCTTGCTGATGTCCTCACAGATCTCAGGGACTGGGCAAAATGGGTCCAAAACCCAGGGCTGGCATCCCATTGACGTGCTGGCCCAGCTGTCCCCAGCGGCAGTGAGCCAGGAGTGCTGCTGCTCCTCCCGCTGCCCTGCCACGGCCAACACACCCCCCTCTGAGCTTCCATCCTCTGCTGCTGCTGCCGGGGGCTTTGCCTGGGCCACCGCGGCCTTCCCACACTGCTCGCCCACTTGTGATAAAAAAACCCTGATCCACTCACAGCTTGTGCCAGGGACACATTTCCTGGGCTCGGGGACATTGCGGGGCCACCTGCAGAAGGTCCCGCTTGCCCAGCAGCCTGATGGCAATAAATACCCTGCTCTTGCTCATTAACTTTCCAGGGAGCAGGTGGGAGTTTTGTACAAAACCCAACAGCAGGAGCTCTCCTGCCTGAGGAGCACTAGAAAAGCAGAAGGGTATATGGCACGAGGGCTGTACAGTCTTGCTCTGGGGTTTGTACCCAGCCCTGGGAAGCATGGTCAGAAACTACGGAAGACAGTGTTAAGCGTTATAGAATGGATTTCCAAAATATCTAAAGGCAGAAAGTTACTGGTTGTGTAACCTGGGACGCCTGGGTGGACGTGTTGAAGCTGGGTACACTGTGTGCTGGGCAGACAACAACAGGAGCCATGTGAATAGTCACATAAAAAACCAATCTGCTCTACCAGAGGCTGATATTTCTTCCATTCCCATCGTTTTCGCTCCCCACCAAAGCCACAGGCATCCCACAGGACGGGGGTGCAGACCCCCAGGCCATACTCAGGCCAAAGTCCCACTGAAGACTGAAGCACCACGCCGTGACGTCAGACCCAACCCTGCAAGCTCCTCATGTTCCTCCTCTTCAAAGAGAGCTTCATGCACGGAGAGCTTGTAGGATATAGCCCAGAGCAAGGATGGTGCTACAAAGACAGTATTTATTATTTATAAGGCACTTCTCTGAACTCGGGGCTCAGAGGCAGAGCTGTCTTTGGGGGCAAGCTTTATAAGGAAAAAAAACATAGCTTGAAGAAACCCTGGAAGTATCGCAGCGTGCAGAAGTCATGCTCGTAGGAGACATTCCTCAGATTACAGCAGTCGGGGCTCTCTTGGAGTTCACGTGGCATCTGCTGGGTGATTTATGGGCCGGTTTAATTACCAGTAGGGCTCTTTTAAGCGGTATCATGCCCTAAAGACCAGGTTTTCGTAGAACGAGGGGTCTCCCGAGCCGGCCGCCGTAGGCCGTCCGTGCCATACGGTGATCTCCAGCACCACGGGGAAGCGCCGCAGCCCCGAGCTGGGGAGCAGGGGGGGCGTGGGGCACCCACCCGGACAGCGGGTCCCCAGCGAAGGCGCAGGGTCCCCGGCAGCCCCGGCTCCCCGCGGCTCAGCCCCCCCCACATGCCCACGGGGCTCTTGGGGGGTCACTGTGACTGCCAGGCTGGGCCACCCCTAGTCCTTTGTCACTGCAGGACACCCCAAGGTGGTGGGAAGGGCACTGTGTGCACCCCAGGGTGGTCAGGGGCACCCCGGGGATGTCGGAAGGGGTCACACTTGGTTCTGTGCCCAGCGCTGCTGGGGAGGACACACCAGGGCCGTCGGGGGGGGCAGCGGGGCTGTCGGGGGGCACTGGGTCTGCTGGGGTGGCACAGGGGATTGTTGGGGGGCACGGGGGCTGTCAGGGGGGTGCTGGGGCTGTCGGAGGGCACAGGGGATGCTGGGGGG